>JAQQSQ010002571.1:0-10589 GCA_028627145.1 Eidolon dupreanum | reverse complement strand
AAAAAAACAAACAAACAAAAAACAAGAAGCAAAAGGAAACTAGTCCACAGTGAAAACAATACACTCTAGAAGTTTCCCACCCATTTACTTTGTCCGCTGGCTCATTCCTTCGAGCTCTAAGGGGGCTGCCCATTTCCAAACAGTTCTTGGTTTTCTGGACTTGCATCTCTGTTTCTTTGGCCCCTGCCTCCTCAAGAGATCTGAGGCCTCATGAGAGGTGGGGAAAGGAAGAAGGCTTTGGGTGGGGGTGTCTCAGAGATTTTGGGGTATCCTCTGTGAGTGTCAAGGTCACGGGCAAGCTGGCTTCCTCCCCACCGTGTCCGAGGTATGTGCATGGTGCCCAGTCCAGGCTTCCGCCAGCCGCTGCCGCCTCTGGGGCTCGGTTTCATCTGCAGTGAGGAGGCTGTAGGCCTAGATGAGGTCTCAGCCCTTCCCAACTTCAACACTCTGTGATTGCTGCATTTATTGAGCTCCAGCTGTCTGCAGAGTCGTGTCTGAAGTGTGGAAGGGGCGGACCCCATCCTGGGAGGAGGAGCCAAATAGCCTGCTGCCTCTAGCTGGCCGGAGTGATGGCAGGGCTCGGAGTGGCCCCTGGCGCCCCAGGAGAAGCCGGTGCCAGGCCCAGCTGCCAGGCTGCCATTCGAAATACTTCCTGTTGGTGGCACTTTGGCGTGGTTCAGGTGTTCTGGTCTTAGAGTATATTGGTTTATATATGAAAATGTGCTAGTTCCCTCTCTCCGTTAAGGTTCTGTTTTTCACTTGAGAGTGAGTCTCAGTGCCTAGAGCTGGATTTGACCATGTCATTCCCCAGGTAAAACCCTCCCATGGCTCCTCAGTGCCCTTGGAAGACAGTCCAAGCCCAGGCGTGGCCCCAAGGCCTCCTGGGGCCTGACGTAGGCCAAGCTCTCCCACCTGAGGACTCCCCACCCCTCACCCTCTCTCCTCCAGACATGCAGGTTGGACTGTACCAACCTCTTCTTCTGCCTAGAGCCTCACGCTTGCTGCGTCCTCCGCCTGGAACACTCTCCCCGTCTTCTCATGGCTCACTAAGTGTCATTTTCTCCAGGAAGCCCTCCCTCCCTAATTGATCCACTTTAGTTGATGCTCTGGCTCACCCTGGACTTCTCCTTTGTAGCACTCACATTGCAATGATCTGAAAACGCCTGTTTATCTGATTCCCCCTCAACCCCCACGTGGGCTCCACGAGAGACTCCCTGTCGGATTTTCATGCCGAGTGCCAGGCACGGTGCTCAGCGCCTAGGGGCAGCTCTGAAAATGTCTGCTGAGTGAATCCACGGCTAGAGACTGTGTGAGCCTGACATACAGCCTGTTGATCCAGGTTAGTAACCTGGGGCCAGCCAGGGCTGCCAGCGAGTCACCTGGCTGGGGCACTCAGAGCCCAGGAACCCTAGCACTGCCACCCAGTCCATCCTCCCGCCTGAAGGCTCTGCTGGGAGCAGGGAAGGGGTTAAGTGTTTCTGGTGGCCTCGTGCTGTGTGTGCGGCAGTTCCCCCTTCCGGGGCTGCAGCAGCCGAGGTTGGCCAGGAATGTTTGCAATGCAGAGCTAGGAGGGAGGGCGGGCTGCTGGAAGTGGGGGCCTGTGGAGGCTGGCCCGGCCAGGCTCCCCAGTTGAGCAATCGCCTAGGCCCGGCTGGTTCCTGTAACTCCTGCCCCTCCCGCCTTTTCCCGCCCTGCCAGCTTCCTCCACCCACTGCCTGCCAGGCAGTGGGGGAGGCCTGTACTCTGGGGCCTGGAGAGGGAGGCGGAGGGATGGAGGCCCAGAGAGCCTGGAGGCCAGCGGTGAAAGGGAGGGGCCTCCAAAGAAACAGAGTACAGAGAGGGTGAGGCCTTTGCCCAAGGTCACACAGCAAAGCCAGCACCGAACCGGGCCACACCCTGGATTCGGCCTTTTGTGTTCCCATGGCACCATGCTACAGGTTGACACCACAGGAAGGTCACATTGTCACTCAAAGTGGGAAGCTCTGAATCACAGGGGACCTTCTCCCAACTGAAGGCAAAGACCACCCAGCCCTGGCTGTTCACTCAAGCCCTGGGGTCTCAGCGAGGGTGGCGGCTGTCATCTGGCTAGGTGCAACCCTCCCCAACACCCTCCCCAGCACTGCCTACTGCCCAGCCCGTCCTGGGCACACTGGTCACCTCCATTTCTTGCCTGCAGGAGTGTGGAGTGAATGGAAAAAGGCCGAACAACTGGTTCTTGAAGGCCCCGTTTCCTTCTGTCTTCCAGTTTGCTTCAAGGAAGGGCCTTCTCGGGCGCTGAATGTTATTTTGAGCTCAGGCACAAACGGATTTCTTTCTCCACAAGCACACACCTTTTTTTTTTGAGGGAGCAGCGTTCCCTGATCCTGCAGAATGAGCTCCGTCTGCGGACAGAATTTGCAAGTGACCTGAGGAGGCCTCTGCAGTCATGTAGACCCGGTTCGAATCCCAGCTCCACCACCTTCAAGCTTCATGGCTGGGGCACCTCTTTCTGGGCCTCAGTTTCCTCATCTGGAAACTGGAAGAGAGGGTGGGGGGAGTGGCAGCAGCAGTCTGGCTCCGCTGAGGCTTGGGGTCGCTTGCCTTCCTGGTACCACAGATGTTTGATCTGTTTGGGGCTTGTTGGGGTGTCCCCTCCATCCAGGCCCTGGGCTTTGTCTAAGCTGCCAGGAGATGACAGGGCTCGGCAGCCCTCAGAGGTGGTGCCTTGACCACGTGTGGCTGGAGTCAGCAGTGGAGCTCCTGGGACCCCACATCTCTGAAGGGTGGGGCAGGCGATCCCTGTGAGCTAGCGGGGTCCTGTGAGAATCGAGACCCCATTTACAGGTCAGGAGGCTCATGAGAGATGTGGCTCACGCAAGGGAGGGATTTTAACCCGGAAACCACACCAGTAACTGCGAATTTTCCCTCCTACGATCTGAGCTGCCACCGTTGACTGAGTCCTTACCGTGTGCCAGGCGGTGACTGACCTACTTTAATTCAACATGCCTAAGTGGGAGGTATCCATTTTTTTTTTTCAGGAAACAGAGAGATTGATGCACCTGCCCAAGGTCACACAGCTTGCATAGAGTGGAGCCTGACTTTGAACTCTTGTGCCTTTGACCAATCTCCTCCGCATCTCACTTGGGATCCAGGCTCTGTACAGAGGAGCTGGGCCACCTCGGGTTAGTGGCTTAAGCCCCAGAGACACAAAGCCAAGGGAAAATCTCCAGCACCCGCTAAGATGATGGTGATAAGTTGTCAGTATCACCAGGTTAGGAAAAGCACAGAGGGGCCCAGACTCTCACGCTAGGGCACACAGCAGGCTGAGCCAAGACTAGCCCAGGGAGATGATGGCTCCCCTTCCCCTGGCTCTCTGTCACTGGCTCCAGCAGGCTGTGCGTGGTCGGGAAGGACCGCTACAGCTGACTGGGCTCTGGCGGACAGTAGGACAGATGATGGCCGCCCCCTCCCAGGGCCTGCGGGCTTCGCGGCTCCGCCGCCTCCCCCCTGAGCAGGTTTCCTTTAAGAAAGCAGAAGATTGATTTCCTGGCCGGCTCTGCGCCGAGGAGCCCGTCCAAATGGTTTGCATGTCTGCATTTTTTACTGCTCCGGTTTAATATGTATGCAAATGCCGGCCGGCTGCGCCCGCGCCGCGCAGTCACACGCGGCGCCCCATTAAAGCGGCTGTCCGGGCGCGCACCTCATTCGAGGCGACGGGCTCGGCGGCCTGATAGATGGGGTGCGGGGACGGAGACAAATGACAGGCTTTTGTAATTTCTTTCTCTCTTTTTTTTTTGGGGGGGGGAGGGGAGCGAAGGGGGGGGCTCAAGACTGGAGACAGCAGAGGAGATTTAAATATATGCAAAATTGTTTGTGGGTGTAGGGTGGGGAGTGTGGAAGCGGGAGCCGGGAGGAGAGGGTTCAGCGTTCTCCTCTCCTCGGTGGGAGTCGGGCTGGAGGCTGGAGGAGGAGCCAGAGGCCCCACGGTCCCCTTCTGGTGCAGGGAGCAGCTTTGCTCCTGATAAGCAGGCATGGTCCTATGGGAAGCTGGGCTTCGGCCTCGGAGAAAAGAAAAATGCAGCTTATTTTCAGCCCGGTTTGCCAGGGAGGCCGCTGACTGCCAGTTTTCCCATCCCACCTCCCACTTCCTTTTTCTTGAGCTTCCGGTGCTTATAACTTTATAGGTACGATATCATTTAACTCTCTTCTGAGCCCTAGGAGGTGCATGACACCCACTGTACAGATGGGGAAACTGAGGCTCGGCAGGAGCAAAGTCTCTTGGGGAAGGTCGGGGAGTAGCTGGGACTCTCAGAGCCTTATCTTTGACTCCCACAGCCTTAGCTTAATCATCTCTTGCTCTGCGGAGTTTGCTCCTGGCTCTGGGGGCTGGGATGGGCATGGACCCCCACCACAACCCATGCTCTGCATCCTACCCCCTGCCAGGTTCCAACCTGCCCCTACTGCCTGATAAGAAGCCCACGTCAGACTCAGCTAAAGACTGAGCCCCCGAGTTTTAAAATATTGTGGAAGCCTAAAATTTGAGGTGTGAATTTTAAAGGATTTTTTCCTAATTTCTCAGGGTTTTAGGCGACGTGGTACCTGGAGGTCAGCCTAGAGGGCTGTGTGAAGTTGGGAACATTTCACAGAGAAAGCTCCCACCCAAAGGGAGGGCCATTCAGGCCAACTGAGGACCCAGAGTTCCACATTTCTGTGTGTGTGTATGTGTGTCTGTGTATGCACATGTGTATCGTGTATCGTGTGCACATGTGTGTGTCGACATGACAGCCGCTGAGAACTCTCGTCCTTGGCTGGTGAGCAGCTGGAGTGCCGACTTCCCTGGGGGTTAGGCGCCCCCTGTCCCCCCCAAACGGGTTCTGCTCCCCTTTCCAGCAAAAGCCTCTGTCGTTTCAACCGCAGGGTGGGGGTAGGACACCTCGCCGGGCACCTGTGAGGTGAAGATCCCCAAAGGGTAAGGCATCCCGAAAGCTCTGCATTGTTGGGAGTGGGGTGTAGCCTGCTGCCTGGGGTCTCTGGGCAGAAAATGAGGGGCACACACAACTCTCTGAGAAGCTGTCCGTGTGTGTGTGTGTGTGTGTGTGTGTGTGTGTGTGTGTGTGTACGTGAATGTGACAACCCAGATTTTCATATGTCGATTCATCTAAAATGTTGGCCACCCAGATGGGGGATTGCTCTCCTCACCCAGCTGCCTTCCGGGTGAGGGCGAGGGCCTTTTACGTCTGACAGGCCCCTCTGGGGTGGCCTGGGCTTCGGGGGCCGCTGTTTCAGAAGTGGCCCTCCTGACCGCTGGCATCCGAGCATGGTCATCAGCCACGCAAAGACCAACCTGGGGAGACGCCCCGAGGGGTTCCTGAGCCCTGGAGGGGATGTAGGGTGTGTGTGTGCGAAAGTGAGGGTGTGTACGCGTGAGGGTGAAGGGGTATGTGCTGGGGGGTGCACACGTGACTGAGGCTGGGTGTGCTGGTGTGTGCCGGGCCAGGGGATGGGGACAGGAGAAAGTCGCTGCCACATACATCTCTGAGTCGCCTTCACAAAGAATCAGACTCTGGTGGAACCTCTGGGATCCTGCGTCCCATCCCTCCCTGCTCAGGGGAGATGGCAGCAGGGCCCCCTACCTCGCTGGTCACCTCAATGTCCTTTGTCATTGACCTTCCCTTTCTCTCATCTCTGCAAATCCCACGGCTCCAATCAATCCCACTGCTCTCTCTCCCTGGGGATCCCCACCCCGCCTCCCATCCAAACCTCCCCCCACCCCACCCAGCAGCCAGGATGGCCCCTGGAACCAGCACCTCCCAGAGCCACCTCTGACCTTGTCCCCACGCCTCCTCCCTCCCCCACCCCCACTCTTCCTCTCTCAAGTTCACCAGCCCTGGAGTCCCATGAGCCCTCTCTCCTGAAGTTTCCACCCAGACATCCTCACTGCCCACCCCTCGTCCCCCCAGTCCTCTCCGACCACCCACCTCCCACCCCCTCCCTGCCCACTTGCTTGTTTCATTTGTCCGCTCTCATCTACCCCACAGGAATATGAGCCCCATGAGAACCTGGAAAGTGGGGTGCTCAGTAAGTTTCTGATGTCTGTGAGTATCCCGGGCCCCCCAGCCCCAAGCCGGGCACCCTCTCCCACGTGCTGGCCCTCACTGAGAACGGCGCTCATTCACCCGGGCCCGACCAGACAGAGACCCCGAGTCCTAAGTCTTCCCTGAACCCATCTATGTCTTGGGACAGTCCACCCTTCCTCCAGGCCACCTCAGGGTGTCTGTCACCTTCCCTGGGCCAGCCCCAACCATAGTCACAGCACCAACAGTGGTAACAGTGACCATCTCCTGTAGTCTGTTTGCTCCACCCCGTTGAGAAAATTCATTTTTAGTGGACATCAACACTGCCCTTCTCCGAAGGGCCCCGTGGACGCACCCCGTAAAGCCAGCCCCGCCGGCCATAGGCCCAGAGCCCAGAGAACATGCACAATGAGCCTGGCAGTGCGGCGGAGCCCCGAGTCCCCCCAAGAAGGAATTACCGTGTTTGTGGGTTTGCTTGTTCGGCGCTCTCCTCCTGCTGCCGGGAGGGCAGACCCTAGGCTCTGCCGCGACCTCCTCGAACCCCCAAACCTCCCGAGCACATAGCGGTCACTCAGCAAGGATCTGCTAACATAGACAAGCGGGAGGATGGAGGAATCCATGAGAGCACAGGCTGTGACAAAGCATCTCCGGGCCTCCTGTCCCGTGGGCCCCTCGGGGTCCGGATCCTCACTCCCCAGCTGGTTGGGGGGGGGGGGGCTGCCGTGTGTGGGCCAGCTGAGTCAGGCCCTACCCTGGGCAAGGGGCCACCACGGCTCTCGCTGATTTTGCTGACGGGGCTGAAAAGGCATCTGCACCTCCCTCCGCGACCCGCCATTACTCATGGTTGGCATTTATCCCCAAGCAAGGGGTGACCCGCGGAGCAGCCCGAAGCCTCCCGTGTGTTCTGAAGAAGGGGCGGCTGGAGGCTGGGCTGCGAGGAGGCACCACAGGAATGGCGAGCAGCTGCTCTGAATGCAGTGACCACATTTTTCTGAGCTGAAAAATTAGGACACAGGACGTAGCTGAGGGTTTTCTCAGATTTGTTCGTTTAATGAGTAGGAAAATCTTACAAAGGTATGAAAGTTACGCGTATTTTGTTATGTAGGTAATGGATTGCCTTCATTGAAAAGAATCTGAGTTTCCAAAACTGGGGAGATTCTGGAAATTAATGATTCAATGTGACTAATATCTTGGGAGCATCTGGGTCAACACTGTCCTTGGCGCTTGCACTATAATGGGGGACAAAACAGGCTGTGATCCTGGCCTCACGGAGCTCACGTGCAGAGGCTGACACTCCTCACGTAATTTTGCAAGCAGCCTGAGAGGTGCTATGGGGGATTGATAGGGCTGCGAGGGCCAAGAGTTCTTGTGCAGACAGGGGGTGGGGATGTCAAGGGGAACTGTGAAGACATAATGTTTGAGGTGAGACAGAGCCTTTTAGGAGTTGAGTGTCGAAGGGATGGGAGTGGAATGAGGAAGCACATTTCCGGCAGGAAGAAGAGCATATGCAAAGGGCCTGTGGCAGAAAGGCTGCTGGGTGTTTGAGGGCAAGGAGGGCAGCCCAAGTGACTGGAATGTGATGAGCGAGGGGAAGAGGAGGCTGGAAGTGTCGGCAGGGACCAGCCCAGGCAGTGCCCACCCGTCCGTAAGGATGTGGCGGACTTTCTCCTGCTGGCGATGGGGCACTAGGGACTGTCTGACATAGATGTGACCGGCTCATACGTCTGGATGTTGATGATAACGAGGAGGATGATAACGTTGGTAACTACAGCAGTGTTTACTGAGTGCTTACTATGTGCCAAGCACCATTTCAGCCATTTGAGAGATGAGGAAAGTGAAGGGTGGGAGGGGAAGTGACTCATCCCAGGTCACACAGCTGTCAAGTGACAGAAATGGAGGTCAGACTGAGCCTGTCTAGCTCCAAAGTCCCTGCTTTCGTCTCACACACAAATCTGCTCTTGTCTGGACATGAAAGGTCAAAGGACATGCAAGTGATCCCCCCTCCCCCCGCCGTCCCTCCTGCCTTGCTGTGGTTCTGCCTCCTCTCTGCTCTGTGTCCTAGGCCGGAGTGAGGACTCTAGGTCACAGGGTCAGCTGGAGCTGGAAAGGCCCAGCTCAGTTCCAGGCCCAGCAGAGGAAGTAAGGGTTGCAACACTAGAGGCTGAAGTTCTGGAGAAGCTGGGACCCCAGCCAGGGTTGCGCCTCCACCCCACCCCATTCAGTGGGGCACAGGTCACACTGCAGCTCCAGGAGCACAGCCCGCTCACCTGTTTGGGAGTTGAGGACTTTGAAATGCAGCTACACTATCCCCGGGAGTGGGGCAGCTCCCCGGCCCCCTGCTTCCTTCCCATGGAAGCAGGTCCGGGTGGTTGCACCACTATAGACTCACCGGTGGCCTTTAAAAATCATTATTCCTTCCGTGATCATCGGGGAAATGCAAATCAAGATGGCTCCCACCTGAGAATGGCTGCTGTCGACAACCAGAGAATAACAAGTGTTGGCGAGGATGTAAAATGGTACAGATGCTGTGGAAAACAGTATGGCGGCTCCTCATAGATTTTAAACAGAATTACCATATGATCCAGTCATTCTACTTTTGGTTATAAACCCAAAAGAATTGAAAGCAAAGTCTTGGATATATGTGCACCCATCACTGCAGCATTATTCACAATGGCCAAAAGGTGGAAACAACCCAAGTGTCCATCGACAGACAAACAGATGTACAAAATGTGGTATAATCATGTAATAAAATACCATTTAGCCTTGAAAAGGAAGGAAATTCTGACACTGCTACAACCCAGCTGAACCCCGAGGGCATTATGCTAAGTGAAATAAGCCAGTCGCAAAGGGACAAATACTGTTTGATCCCACTGAGATTAGGTACCCAGAATGGGCAAATTCATAGAGACAGAAAGTAGAACAGTGTTTGCCAAGGCCGGGGGAGGTAGGGGGTAGGAATGGGGCGTTACCATTCGATGGGTATGGAGTTCTAGAAATGGATGGATGGTGACGGCTGCACAGAATGTGAATGTACTTACCTGCACACTTAAAAATGGTTAAGAGGGTAAATTAAAGAAAAGAGTCCTTATCCTAAGTTCTCACAAGTTGTTCATGGTGGGCTTTCTTTCAAGTTGCATTTATAGTAAATTAAAGTACCAGATGGCAGCTGTCATTAGAGCAATTTAGAATCGAAGATGCTGATGCTCCTGGGGAAGTGACCTCATCTTTTGGAGCCTCAATTTCCTCAGGAGAAAATGGGGATAATGATGGCGCCTCCCTGCTGGGGCCACCGTGAGGTCTGCCCAGCGGCCAGTGTCCAGCAAGCGCTCAGCACCCTGCGCCCCTGAGTACTGGCAGATGTGCCTCAGGCCGTTGGTTTGGGAACATGAGCAGCACAGGCCCGAGAAAGAGGAGAAAAGGCTCCTTGCCCCACCATACAGCATATGTACACCACACTCTGGGGATACAGAGGCCTAGAGGATTCAGGGAACTTGTCCAAGGTCTCTCGGCTTCTCTTGTACCACTTTTCCACATCTGTATCAGTTACCAAGGCTGAGTTGTGCTGCAGTAACAAATGAGCCTCACGTCGCAGTGTCTCAACTCAGCCAAACCTTGTTTTGCGCCCAGTCTGCCATGCATCCAGGTGATTCACCAGGGCAATTGCCCTCCATGTGAAAACTCAGGGATCCAGGCTGCCTCCGTCTTGGGATGCCTCCATCTCCAGGTCACCGAGGCAGAGAAAAGAGCATCACTTCCTCCCAGAACCCACGGGCCAGCACTGGCACAGGGTGGCGGGTCCTGAGAAGGAAGGAGAGGAGACCGGTTGTGGGTGAGCCCTGGAAGTTCCTACTCACCATCCGAGTGGGGTGGAGGCCAGCGGATGGCTGTTTCCAGGGCATACACGCTCACAGTGAACTGAGTCAAAGAGCAAAGAGCTTAAAGCTAGAATTATTCCCCCGCCTACCCAACCCCCAGTTCTCTTCTTGGACAACAAGTTACCAGGGCTATTCTGTGGGGGCGGGGGCAGTGGCTCAGAGCCAGGTGTGTCTTAGAGGTGCTTCTCTTGAAATGCAAATAAAGGTTTATTGTTCTTTTCCCCTCCTTGGAAAAGCAGGCAGGTATTTGTCACAGCCCTTGCTCTTCCTTTGGGCAGCGCCTCTGCATTTATATAATCGGTCCCAGGATGGGTGTCCAAGTGCTTCCAAAATTCTGTTATTATCAACAGCGATGCAGTGAATTTCCTATGCCTTTTCCCTCGTCACCCAAGTGAGTGTTTCTGTGGTATAAGTTCCTAAAAATGGAATCACTCGGTCAAAGAGCACTGAACAATCTGACAGTTCTCTACCAGAAGACGCGGGCTCCAGGGTCACTAGGAGCTTTTAAGAATAGCTGCGAATGGAGCCCAGTGGATTCCAGGGACCTGGTGAGTTCTCTGTCCCAGGGGGTTCCGTATGGGACACTGAGTTGGGGAAGTGGGAAGACGGGGTGTCCGTCCCATCTAGACCCTCTGATCCCAGTTCTAATACTGGTGCTCTG
>JAQQSQ010002570.1:0-10592 GCA_028627145.1 Eidolon dupreanum | reverse complement strand
AGGGATTGCTGAATCATATGGTAGATCAATTCTTAGTTTTCTGAAGAACCTCCATACTGTTTTCCATAGTGGCTGTACCAATTTACAGTCCCACCAGCAGTGGATGAGGGTTCCTTTTTCTCCGCATCCTCTCCAGCATTTGTTACTACTTGTTCTGTTGATTATAGCTATTCTAACAGGTGTGAGATGGTATCTCATTGTGGTTTTGATTTGCATTTCCTTAATAGCTAGCAATGTTGAGCATCTTTTCATATGTTTGTTGGCTATTTGTATGTCTTCTTGAGAGAAGTGTCTGTTCAGGTCCTCTTCCCATTTATTGATTGGATCATTTTTGTTGTTGTTGTTATTGAGTTGCATGAGTTCTTTGCATATATTGCATATTAGGCCCTTATTGAAAGCCTTGCTTGTAAATATATTTTCCCATTCAGATGGTTGTCTCTTTATCTTGTTGATGGGTTCTTTTGCTGTGCAGAAGCTTTTGAGTTTGATGTATTCCTATTCATTTATTTTAGCCTTAACTTCCCTTGCTTTTCAGGTCAAATTCATAAAATCCTCTTTAAGTCCAAGGTCCATGAGATTAGTTTCTATGTTTTCTTCTATATGTTTTATTGTTTCAGGTCTTATATTCAGGTTCTTAATCCATTTTGAGTTAATTTTGATGTGTGGCAATAGAGGACAGTCTAGTTTCATTCTTTTGCAAGTAGCTTTCCAGTTTTTCAACCGCCATTTATTGAAGAGGCTTTCCTTCCTCCACTGTATATTTTTGGCTTTTTTGTCACAAATTATTTGCCCATATAAATATGGGTCTACTTGGGGACTCTTAACTCTGTTCCACTGGTCCATGTGTCTATTTTTCTGCCAATACCATGTCATTTTGAATATTGTCACTTTATAGTATAATTTGAAGTCAGACAGAGTATTGCCTTCAGCCTCGTTCTGTTTCCTCAGGATGGCTTTGGCAATTCGAGGTCTTTTGTGCTCCCCTATAAATCTTATGATCTTTTGTTCTATTTCTTTAGAAAGTGCCAATGGGATTTTGATGAGGATTGCATTAAATATGTATGCTTTAGGTAATAAGTTCATTTTAACTATGTTGATTCTTCTAATCTAAGAACATGGAATATCTTTCCATTTCTTTTATCTTCTTTGATTTTCTTTAATAAGGTCTCATAGTTTTCATTATATAGGTCCTTCACATGTTTCATTAAATTTATTCCTGGGTATTCTATTATTTTTGTTGGAACTGCAAAAGGAATTATCTTTTCCACTTCTTTTTCTGACACTTCATTATTAGAGTATAGGAAAGCTATGGATTTTTGAACAGTGATTTTGTATCCAGAAACTTTACTGTATTTGCTTATTGTTTCCAGTAGTGTTTTTGTGGAGTCTTTAGGGTTTTCTATAGAGAATCGTGTCATCCGCAAATAGTGAGAGTCTGACTTCTTCGTTTCCAATTAGATGCCTTTTATATCTTTCTCTTGCCTGTTTGCATTTGCTAAGATCTCCAATGTTATATTGAATTACAGTGGTGATAGTAGACGGCCTTGCCTTGTTCCTGATCTTAGAGGGAAGGTTTTAGTTTTCTGCCATTAAGTTTAATGTTAACTAAGGTTTTGTCATATATAGCCTTTATTATGTTAAGGTACTTTCCTTGTATACCAATTTTATGAAGTATTTTGATCATAGATGGATGCTGTATTTGATATGATCGTATGATTCCTATTTTTTAATATTTTTACGTAATGTATTACATTAATTGATTTGTGTATGCTGAACCATTCCTGGGCCCCAGAGATGAAGCTCACTTGATCGTGGTGTATAATCTGTTTAATATATTGCTTTATTTGGTTCGATAGTATCTTATTTAGGATTTTTACATCTGTGTTCATGAAAGATATCGGTCTGTAATTTTCTCTTTTTGTGTTATCTTTACTAGATTTTGATATCAGAGTAATATTGGCCTCATAAAATGAGTTCTCATCGATTTTTTGGAAGAGTTTTAGGAGAATAGGTATTAAATCTGCTTTGAATGTTTGGTAGAATTCATGGGAGAAGCCATGTAGTCCTAGACTTTTACTTTTTGGTAGGTTTTTGATGATTGTTTCAATTTCCATACTGCTGATTGGTCTCTTTAGATTTTCCAGATTTTCTTGAAAGGTTGTAGGAAGGTTGTATTTTTCTAAGTACTGGTCCATTTCTTCTAGGTTATTAAATTTGGTGTTATATACTTTTTTCATAGTATTCTTTTATGATCCTTTGTATTTCTGCAGTGTCTTTTGTAATTTCCCCTCTTTCATCCCTGATTTTGTTTGTGTCCTTTCTATCTTTTCTTTAATGAGTCTAGGCTGGAGTTTGTCAATTTTTTAAACTTCTCAAAAAACCAGCTCTTTGTTTCATCTATTTTATATATATTTTTTTTTTGTTTTTAATGTTATTTACTTCTGCTCTAATTTTGATTATTTCTTTCCTTCTGCTGACTTTAGGCTTCATTTGTTCTTCCATTTCTAGTTTTTTAAGATGAAACATTAGGTTGTTTACTTGGGCTCATTCTTGTTTTTGGATTTAGACCTGTAATGATACGAACTTTCCTCTTATGAATGCTATTCCCACGTCCCAAAAAATGTTTTTGTTGTACTATCATTATCATTCATTTCTGTGTATCTCCTGATACCTCTTTTTATTTCTTCTCTGAACCAGTTATTCTTCAATAGTATGTTGTTTATTCTCCATGTATTTGTGGATTTCCCACTTTCTTTTTACTGCTGACTTCTAGTTTCAAAGCATTATGATCAGAAAATATGGTTGGTATGATGTCAACCCTCTTATACTTGTTGAGGGTATTTCTGTGTCCCAGTATGTGGTCAACCCTTGAGAATGTTCCATGTGGACTAGAGAAGAATGTATAAGCAGCTGTTTTAAGTTGAAAGGCTCTGTAAATGTCAATTATGTCCAGTTAATCTAATGTTTCATTTAAGTATGATATTTCTTTATTGACTTTCTGTTTGGATGACCTATCCATATTCGACCGTATGTGTATAGGTCCCCTACTATGATAGCGTTTTGGTCTGTTTCTCGCTCTAGTTCTGTTAGTAACTGCTTTACATATTTTGGGGCTCCCTGATTGGGAGCATAGATATTAATAAATGTCATGTCTTCTCAGTGCATGATTCCCTTTACCATTATAAAGTGTCCCTCGGTATCTTTCTTTACCTTTTTTATTTTGAGGTCTATTTCATCCAATATTTGTACTGCTACTCCCGCTTATCTCTGAATGCCGTTTGCTTGAAATATCATTTTCCACCCTTTCATTCTGAGCCTGTATTTGTCTTTGGTGCTGAGATGCATTTTCTGGAGACAGCATATGGTTGGATTTTGTTTTTTGATCGATTCTGCAACTCTGTGCCTTTTCATTAGTGAGTTCAGTCCATTTACATTTAGGGTGATTTTTGAAATATGAGGTCTTCTTAGAGCCATTTTATCTTTTGCTTTCTGGTAGCTTGGTGTTTCCATTGCTTACTTGTCCTTATGTTTCTTTTTTCTTTATTTTGGTTGGGTGTTGTGGGTTTTACCTCTGGTCCTTCATGTTTTATGCTATATACTTCAGTCCTGATTCTTTGGCGTGTGATTACCATTACGAATATGTAAAGAATAGTTTTATATATATGGTCATCCATTTTCTTCTGTGCATGCCTTATCTCCATTTCCCTTTGCGAATTTGGGTCTTTGAATCCTCCCCTTTTCAGTCATTGTTGTCTCAATTTGTCCCTATATGCTGAAAGTTCATTACTATCTTGCTATAGCAAATCTCTTCTTATTATTTAAGTTTATAATACCCTGTTCCTAGTAAGGGTTGCACTTTTATCCGCCTGCTAGTTATTTTACTCTTAATTATAAGTTTTAGGGGAGTTTTTTGTCATTTTTCTTTAGGTGAGCTGACCTTTTTCAGTGTTTCCTATAGTGCAGGCCTCATAGTGAATTACCTCAATTTTCATATGTCTGGAAAGTTCTTTATTTCTCCTTCATATCTAAAGGAGAGCTTAACTGGATACATTATTTTTGGCTGGTAGTTCCCTTCACTTAATAGTTTGAATATTTGATTCCACTCCTTTCTATCTTGTAAGGTTTGTGCTGAGAAGTCCAAAGATAATCTAATGGGTTTTCCTTTATAAGTTACCATTTTCTTCTCCCTGGCTGCCCTGAGAATTTTGTCTTTGTCATTGATTTTTGATAACTTTAATACAATGTGTCTTGGTAAAGGCTTTTTTGGGTTGAGATAATTGGGTGTTCATTAACTCTTGAATTCTAAGCTCCAGCTCATTCCTTAGACTTGGGAAATTCTCATTCACTATTTGTCTGAAAAACACTTTCTAATCCCTGCTCCTTCTCCTCCCCTTCAAGAATGTCCATTATTCTTGTTTTCTCTCCTGATGATATCAGCTAATTCTTGTATTTCTCTTTCATTATTTTTCATTCTTCAATTTCTCTCTTCTTCCTTCCAATTTATTTCTAGATTTCTGTCTTCGATGTCACTGATCCTTTCCTCCATTTAGTTGACTCTATTTCCTAAGCTTGCTATTCCATTTTTAAACTCTTGTAGTGTGTTCTTTATATCCAGAATTTCCATTCAATTCTTTCTGAGGGTTTAAATGTCCTTGCTAAAGAACTCATTCTGCTCATCTAGTTGTTTTTTCAATTCCTGAAATCGTTGATATGATTCATTTCAGATCTCAAGTTTTTGCAGAAGTACCATCCTGAATTCTCTGTCATTTAACTCACATATTTCTATGTCAGTAAGCTTATTTTCTAGAGATTTTTCTGTTTCTTTCTGAGCTTTCTTGTCACCCTGGTTGTTCATGGTGTTTAATGGACTATTTCTCTGCCTGGGCATTAATGGAAATGTATTCTGCTTTTTTCCCAGAAAGAAGATTATATAAATTTCTCTCTAGCCTGTTGCAAAGAGGTGTTTTTCTTTTGGTTTCCAGTAGGCAGCACCTAAGCCTTTTAGGTTCCTCCTTTATATAAAGCCTTAATGATGCATTTTTTTTCTTTTAGATGTTTAATCACTCTCGCTACTCTCAGTTTCAGTCCTTGTCTGTGTTAGTGACAGTTTCAGTAGTGTTTGCTCAGATTCTCCTGGGGCTCTGTGGTGTTTGGTCTTGGTGAGTATCCAGGGAGGGGCCCTCTGGGTTGAGAAATGGGGACCACAGCTCAGCCTCAACTTTGCAGCCATGGCTATTAAAAATCAACTGTTTTTTTCTCTGCCATCCCTGCTTCTCTGCTGTCTCTGCTTCTCTGTTTTCTGCCCTGTTGACTGGGCACTGCCATCAGCCGCGTGGAGCTCATAGCACCCCCAGGCAGGGCTGTTCAGGAAACTCGCCACACCTTCTCTCCTCCTCCCTCCTCCTACAGGGAACTCAGGCTGCAACAGGCAGCTTCTTTATGTCTCCCGTCCAACACCCAGGGATCTGACCTGTGGTAGCTCCAATGCATAGATCCCATGCTGAGATGTGTTGGTATGCAATTTGGGTGTTTTCTTTTGAGTTTTAGATGTTCAGCTTATTGTTGTTTCAAGGGGAGAGATTTGGGGATGTCTCTCACCATGTTTCTAACGTCACTCTGAGAGTGCATTTTTGCTCTGATTTTCTTAGCAAACTTTATCCTCTCCAGGAAAATAATTCCATAATTGTAAAACGTATTTTTCAGGTACACATAATAGTTTACCAGTTAACCAGGCAAACACTTTTTTTTTAATTCATTAATATAGGTATGCTCACTTACATTAACGATTTTTTACATCATAGCAGTAAGACATTTATATAATTTATGAAGTGACCTCCATTTAAGTCTAGTATGCACCTAGCATTATATATAATTATAATTTTTTTACAAAACAGATGTCTTTAACAATATTATTGACTATATTTCCTATGATGTACTTTACATCCCTGTGACTATTTTCCAACTACCAATTTTTACATCTTAATACCCTCACCATTTTCGCCTAGCTCCCCAAACCTGGCAAACATCAATTTGTTCTCTGTATCTATGTGTCTGTTTCTGTTTCATTTATTCATTTTTTTAGATTTGACACATAAGCAAAATCATACAGTATTTGCCTTTCTCTGACTTATTTCATTTAGTATAATGCACTGTATGTCCGTCCATGCTGTTGCAAATGTTAAGATCTCATTTTTTTTTATGGCCAAGGTATATTCTATACCACTTCTTCTATATCTAATCATGTATTGATGGGCACGTAGGTTGCTTCTGTGTTTTAGCTATTGTAAATAGCGCTGTGGTGAACATAGGGTGCATATATCTTTTTGAACTATTGTTTTGGATTTCTTTAGGTAAATACCCAGAAGTAAAATAGCTGAGTCATAAGGTAGTACTATTTTTAAGTTTTCGAGGAACCTCCATACTGTTTTCCATAGCAACTGCACCAATTTGCAATCCCACCAACAATGCAGAAGTGTCCTCTTTTCTAGCATTTATCAATGCTAGTCATCGAGATAGGTGTGAGGTGTTATCTCATTATGGTTTTCATTTGCATTTCTCTGATGATTAGTGACATTGAGCATATTTTCATATGTCTATTGGCCATGTGTATGTTCTCTTTGGAGAAATGTCTACTCAGGCCTTCTACCCATTTTTTAATGAGTTCTTTATTTATTTTGGAAATTAACACCTTATCAGATATATCATTGCAAATCTTTTCTTTCAATCAGTAGGTTTTTTATTTTGTGAATGGTTTCCTTTGCTGTGCAAAAATTTTTTTGTATGATGTAGTCTAATTATTTATTTTTCTTTTGTTTCCCTTATCCAAAGAGTTATATCAGAAAAGGTATTACTAAGAGCAATGTCAGGGAGTTTATTATATGTTTTCTTCTAGAAGTTTTATGGTTTGGGGGCTTACATTTAATCCATTTTAAATTAATTCTTATATATGGTGTAAAGGTGGCCTAGTTTCTTCTTTTTTTTTTTAATTTATCTGTCTAGATTTCCCCAAAACCATTTATTGAATAAACTGTTTTTACTCCATTGTATATTCTTGCCTCCTTTGTCATAGACTAATTTAATGCTGGAGCATGTCTCTCCAGCATGGGTTTATTTCCAGACTCTCTATTCTGTTCCATTGATCTATGTGTCTACTTTTATGCCAGTATCATGCTGTTTTGATTACTATAGACTTCTAGTCTGATATCAGGTAGTATGATACTTCCAACTTTGTTCTTCTTTCACAAGATTGTTGTGACTATTGGGAGTCTCTATGGTCCTATCTAAATTTTAGAATCATTTGTTCTAGTTCTGAAAAATTTCATTGGTATTTTGACAGGAATTGCATTAAGTCTATAAATTGCTTTTGGTAGTATGAACATTTTAAAGATTTTATTTCTTCCAATCCATAAGCATGGTATATGCTTCCATTTATTTGTATTTTTTTCACTTCTTTTCTTCAATGTCTTATCATTTTCTGAATACACCAAGTCTTTTACCTCCTTGGTTAAATTTATTCCTAGGTATTTTATTTTATTTTTTTATAAAATTGTAAATGACATTGTTTTCTTAACTTCTTTTTCTGAGCTTGTTATTGGTGTCTAAAACTTCAATTGGTTTCTGATTATCAGTTTTGTATCCTGCTACTTTAAGGTATTCATTTATCAGTTCTAAAATTTTTTGGTAGAATCTTTAGGTTTCTCTATGTATAGTATTATGTTATCTGCAAATAACAACACTTTTACTTCTTTTCAATTTGGATGCCTTTTCTTTTTCTTGTCTGATTGCTATGGCTAAAACCACCAATACTGTGTTGAATAAAAGTGGTAAAAGTGGACATCCTTATCTTGTTCCTGATTTTAAGGAAAACACTTTTAGCTTATCACCATTCACTGTTATATTAGGTGTTGCTGAAAGAACCTCTGATGGTGGGCACGTTGGGTGGGATGGGATCTCAGGGAGTTTTTCAGGGTGGGATGAGTTGAGATTCAGATGTAGTCATGTCAGGGAGTGCTCCACACAGGAATTACAGTACACCACTGCCAGCTCTGTGGGAGGATGGCTCAACACAGGGACACTGGAGCTTGTCTCTCCAGCCCTTGCCCTGAAGTCACACACTCAGTTTTTCCCTGCATGTCTCTGGTGCCCACCAAGCTATTATCTCTTCACAAGAGCCCCTGGTGAGTGCCTACAAGAGAGTGAGTCTCTGTATGAACCTTTCAAGAGAACATCTGGCTTTCCAGCAGCCTTCCATTTCACTTAGAAGGGCAGAACCCCCATTGATTTTCATAGCCAAATGTTGTGGGGGATTTTCTTCCTGGAACTGGTGCTCCAGGCTAGGGAACCCAGTGTGGGATGGGATCACTCATTCCCGAGAGGGGACCTCTGCAACTGAGATAGCCTTCTCAATTCTCAGCCAACCTGTTTTACATCTCTGCCCCTCCAACCAGTCTCCATGTGTCTTTTTTACATCTTTAATTAAGAATTTCTGTTCAGTCAGTCTTCAGATGATTCTCCAGGCTATTCTATAATTTAGTTGTAATTTTGATGTGCTCATGGGAGGAGGCAAACACAGTGTTCATCTACTCTACCATCTCAACCAGAACTCTCCACTAGGCAAACACCTTTAGACCTGACTCTTTACGTACTCAAAAGTACAATACAATGAAAAAAAAAAAGGCACTTACCCAGCCTTTCTTTATTATACCACTTGATCTAATGTCTCTATCTCTAGTCAACACTGTTACTTGTCTGTAATGACATCATTTCATACACAACATCCATCTGCTAGAATAATAGGCAAAAATATGGCTGTGTCAGCCATCATTTGCTATATCTGCCACTGACCTATATAACTAAAGTCTTACCAAGTTTATAAATAGCACATGAGAGGATATAGCTAGCACATGAAAGATAACATGAGAGGTTTCTCCAAGCCATGTGGAGAAACTGAAAATAAAAATGTTTATTAATAAACCATAAGTACCAAGTACTACAGGAAAGGCAAAGGAAATCAGTATTTATTTTCAGAATATGCCTCATGTGAGCAGAATTATACAATTAAAATGAGAGTCAAAGAAGCAAAAAGTGACCTTGGCATCATTGTTAAGAGTGAGTAGAACAGGGAATCTAGCAAACATCTCCTAGGTGAAGAGAAGGGGCTGATGAGGAAGAATGTTGAAAAGAATATTTAGGACTGATAAGAACAATGCTTATATAAGCCTTCGCTTTTCAGCAAATGGAACTATTCACATCGCTTCAAAACTATTTTACCTTCAGAAACTTAACAAATAATTTATTACACCTTATTAAAAAACCACAAAGGAATCATCAGTCCAACAAAAACCCACCTATGGTTCCTAAAAGTTACCCAAGTTATCATGTACCTAAGCCTAATGCTAGATTATATGACATTGTGTAGCTCTTCTTAATTGTCACATAATATTTATTACCATTTATTTCTTGAGAAAACCAAGATATCACATTTTTTGTAGAAAATGTTCTGGATTAAAGAAAACCTATTTTTATTAATTGTCCATTTTATAGGTCTCATGTGCTCTTTTCCTGCTCCCTTTAAAAAAAAAAAAAAAAAAAAAAAAGGCAAGCAAACACAAGAGCAAATGGTTCCTATGAAAAGTCACCCTGAATCCTTATGGCAGTGAACAGTGACAGTCTAACCTTGAGCAGAGCTTATTTCTCAGCCATATTTACACAAGGCTTGAACATACCTCTGCTTTTAGCCAAATACTTAGAAAGCCATTGGGCAGTTCTGTTCATTTCCTGATCAAATAGATAAATTTTCAAAAAATTTTGAAAGGCAGAGACTGTTGGGAAAAGCATACACTGACTTACATTTCTTAACCATGGAATAAGTTCATTAGACATTCAATTTTCTTATGACCTTCCAAGAATTAATTTCCTGTTTTGATTAAGAGGCATTTCAGCGGACCTTTCTACAGGTTAACTGTTGACAAAAATGTATTCCTGAATATCAGTACATGAAACAACTAAAAACAACAGAGATGCAGCTATAACACCAGCAGGGATAATTGATAAGAAATGAGCAGTTCCCTATTCATTCATTCATTCATTCATTTGTTCATTTACTCGACATGTATTTATCAAGTTCCTTGTCTTTCAGCATTTAGTAAAAAAGATTTTTTGTGCTGCCTAGAGTTGGATTTTCCCTACCTGGAAGAATGGGTTGTCCTTTGTTTAAAACAGGAAATTCTCGACAGATTTCCCCATCCTCTTGATCTCGGGCCATCCATCGTTGCACAGGTATATAAAACTGTTTTCCTGAATTCATGTTCCACAATTGTATCTACAATAATAACAGTATTGTTTTTAAAAAAAGTAAGAATACTTTATCAAAAAGTCAAATAAAAGTTTTTGTCCAAGCCTGACACTTAGCTCAGAGATCATTTTACTTTCTTTTCATAAAAGAAGTTATGTATACTTTGACAGGAAAAGTGTTAATTTCTTTCTAACACAATGTCATTTCTTTTCTCCCTTTTGAAATTTTTCTATTTTTTATTTCTCTCTATTGAAATGCTAAACATGCCAATTTCCTCCCAGATTGTCTAAGTGTCATC
>JAQQSQ010002569.1:0-10594 GCA_028627145.1 Eidolon dupreanum | reverse complement strand
AGCTTAGTAATTATTTTGCCAAGCACGAAATGTAATGATGAAGTAAGCGCAACAATGATTTTTAAAAATCGCTTTATGCCAAGTCGTTTTCACGGCTGTTTGTCAGGCCTGGCACAGCGCCAGGGGCAGGAGACTTCATGAGGAATGCTGAGCAAGAAGTGGCCCAGCGAAATGCCACATTGTCACCCACTCTCAGCAGGCTGTTATTTATACTAAACGATGACAGCTGTGAAAAGTCTCAAAGTCAGAAAGTCCGGCAGATGAATGCAAGAGGTCCTAGGAGTCTGCATAAATAAGTGAATTGGATCTGAACGTGTCATTACATAGCTTGTGTTTTGCTCTCTGTTGCTTACACCCTGGGAGTTATAACCTAAAGGAAAAGAACACGCAAGGCTATACTGAATTTCTCTCCTTGGGTCTACTTCCTTGGTAGCTGAGTGATCACATCGAACGCAAAATCCTAGGCATCCAAAAAATCTTGCCGGTTTGCCTTCATCCTTATTAAGGGCCCATACAGTCTCCGAAGCCCACCATCTATAGCTCCTCCTGGTTGCCTGTCCTCCCACCCCATTCCCACCACTCTCTGGTCTATTTGTAGATCTTTACGTAGCTCTCATCTCTTGCAGAGAAGAGTGAGGTCCTGCCGACCTTCTAACTTCTAAAGGAGAGCGTCATCTGCTCCTTGAGCCCCCTGGCACCTCAGAATGAATCTTCTTACAAAAGAATTACTGTAGACTCAATTTTGTGCTGCCTCTCCCCAACCCTGCCACAATCTCCAAGCTCTTTCTTCCAGTGCACGATTCTTCGTGAATACAGATTTTCCTTCTAAGCTGAAGATGCCTCTTAACAGAAGGAGAAAGATATATGAGAGTTACTATAAATCCCCCTAAGAACCATAATTCAAACATCCCTGTATGCTTCCTATTTACAAAAGTATCCTTTTTTTCTAGGAATAAAATGCATTTTTTTTTTCCTGGTCAGTCCTGGGTTAGGCTGACCTCAGGTAGGAAAGACCCTTGTTACTGAGAAAGCCTTTTCTCTGCACCTCGTTTTGTTGGCTCTTGTCTCACTAGCCCATGTTGACCTAATCCGGCCACGTTAAATCTCAGGAATGACAGGCCCACCGGCAGGCAGGAAAATAAGTCATGCATAGTTTGTGGAATTTTCAGAACCTTTCATCCTGGACTCTATCGCGTGTGCCAGTCTCCTGAACCCATGCTCGTGGCTTTCTAGCTTAGTCTTATGACCTTAAGGAGTCAGAGCTAAGTCCCCATTGAGAAAGATCAGCCCCCAGAAATGACAATATTCAGCCCCGGCACAATTCCAGTGCTGCTCCACAACCCACGGCTCGGGAACCAAGCAGATCCTAGCAGTCAAGTTGTTCTACCAGCTTGTGCAGCTCCCAAGGTCAAGGGAATCCCTTGGAGACGCGGCACGGGTAGCTGGCCAAGCCCCTGAGGGATACTCAGATCGGTGCTGGCAGAATTCTCCCTTTCCAGAAGCTTCCTCTTCCTTCATCTCACTGAGACTATGTGGAATTCACACCTGTATTTGCCAGCCATTCATTGTATTGTCCTTTCCCCCAACCAGTGACAAGTGTTGATATTGATTAATTGATTGTTTTGTCTTAAAGTGCCCTGCCTTTTGTGTGTACTTAATAAATATTTGCTGATATGACCCAGAGTGAAACCCTAATATGTTTAAGGATTTCCTAGATTTCTTCTCAGAGTTCTTAGTCATTGTGATGGAGGCAATGTGAACCAAGGAGAGAAACAGAGAGAAACATTGCTACTTCAAAATGAGTCTGCTTCTGGAGAGGGATCTGTCTGGTGCTGTTCTAACACAGAAATCATATAATCTGGAGTCTTGGAGACATTAGCTTGCTGAAAAGCATTGAATGCCCATGTGTGCCCCATATTTTTCAGGGCCCTTGAAGAGTAGAAAGGTAAAACTGGGTAGTCATTCTATTTTAGCTAAGTTTTCTTATTTTAGGTCTCAATTCTATTCATCTAAAATCTTTCCTTGCTGGTAAGGAAGGTGACACCCTGAGGCCTGTGAACCCTGCTGGTCGCCCAAGCATCGGATGGGGAGCAGCTCCAGAGTTGGTACCAGGGTCTGCGGGAGTTGCAAGGAAGGACCAGAACACGCAGAGAGGAGCCAGCCTCTGGAATGCGGCTCCAGGACAGTTAAGGAAACCAAATCCCATTTGTCGCTCACCCAGGAGCTTCCTGCTCTTTCCCAGGTTTCCCCCAGCCTCCCTCATTCCTTCATCGTCCTCATTCCAAATCAAAGCCCATTTCGTTTCTCTGAGGGTCACTCCGTTCCCCCAAGGTGGTATTTAGGTGATGACGCTGTTTTTCTCAGCTGAGCCCAAAACAAACTGCCTCCTTTCTAGCTCAAGCTATAGAATAAACAGATCAATCAACAAGGAGGGACAGTAACAACCCCTGAAAACCTGCAGACAATGAGCCCCCCAGGCTCATTCTCCCCATAGGAGGAAAAATGTAAGCGCTATCAGGCCCCCTTAGTATAGCTACTGTGTTAGCTAGAATTTTAGAATTTCTAGAGCAAGAAGGGACCTTCTTCTTTTTACAGGTAAGAAAATTACGGCCTAGCCTTTAAGGTCTTTTAGTAATATAGAATTCAATACAGTATGTCCATTTTTAAGTAGGTTTCTAAATTTATTTTCCTCTCGATGAACAGTAAAGCACAAAACAACATGGCAGCAAAATTCCAGTCAGGGAGCACGGAAAATCCCAATCACTCCTGAAATGCTGAAATCGTATATCACCGCTGTGTCACGGAGCCAGCACCACTCCTGGCTGGGGCATCCATCACCAAGCCTCCAAGCCCCTCTGCCACGCTGGACGACCCAGCCCCGGATTCTTAAAGGAAACGCTCCAGAAACAAGTCAAGTGCAGATCGACTTGTTTCTCTGACAGTGATAACGGGAGTGCTAAATCAAAAGCCCATGGAAATCACATTTCTATTTGTATTTCAGCATTATAACGAATACAGTGATTCTACCAAAACCAAAGTGAAGCAGCTGGCCACCTAAACCAGTAGGAATACTGCTGGGTGCTTACATGTGTCTAGATGTTTTTAAGGGGCGTGGTGGGGGAGACAAATGAATTGTTTCTTAATAAACACAGGGGGAGGAAACAGTTTAAAACTTTTTTTTTTAAAGCTAATTCTATCAGAGGTCAAAAATAACAACAGAGGCTGATGATAGTTAAAAGAATTGGAAATCACTGAGCTGGGTTTGCATCGCGGGGGATAAAAGGTGGGAGAATTTTTCTGTTGCGCCGAAGCGAGTCTCATTGGGGAAATATTATTTTCTAAATCAGCAGCAGCCAGGGAAACAAAATGTACCCGGTCTCGGCAATGTTCCTTGTAGTGAATCACACACTACCTTGGTGACCTGAAACACCGTGATCTAGAGAGGTGACACTACACTGTCTAGCTTACAGTTGTGTCTGAAGTACTTACTTCTACTGGTTTTCTGTTTTAATTTGAGGAATTAATGACCTACGTTATAATGGGAATTTAATTTTTTTTGTGGTAGAAGCTACAACTTACCATGCCGACCCTTTTAAAGTGCTCAGCTCCGTGAATGAAGAACATTCGCACTGTTGTGCAACCATCACCCCCATCCATCCCGAGAACTTTCATCTTCCCCAAATGAAGTCTGTCCCCATTAAACAGTAGCTCTAATGGGACTTATAGTCAAATAATACAGGCACCTGACACCTCCCCATTAATTACGTATTATCGCATGAATTTGAACCTTGCTAGAGAAATAGAAAAGGACTGAATATTAAAATGTAAGCTATTTCTACCACTTTTAAGGAAGTGTGGCAGGGTATAAGGCAACCGATGAATCAGGGTCCCATACAAACACGCACTGACATTGGGAGCAAGGGAAGGGGTGTAGCCCAGGCAGGAGCGGCCTGCCCCAAGCAGTGCGGTTTCAACTGAGACGCGAGTAGAGTCGGCCAGGAGGAGGTGAGTGGGGAGGACAAACCAAGACGCAGAGGGAGCAGCTCCCATGGGGGCCAGGAGGTCAAAGAGAGGGCGCTGGCTGGGAACGATGGAAGGAGGTCTATCGCCCCGGACTGGAGCATGAGCAGTGGGGACGATGAGACAGGGGACGGTGTCACAGGCCGGCTCAAGATGGGCCTTCATCAGTTTAAGGCATTTTAACTGTTTTCTCAGCACAAGGGAAAAAATCACTGCAAGTTTAATCAGGAAAATGGTACCTGTGAAACGGGATTCTCCATCCTTGAACCATGACGCACAGACATTCAGGAGAGGTTGTGTGGTTTTTACCTTTAAATACCTGTTGAATACTACTGAGATATCCCTCCAGTCATTTCTGGTAGTGAAGGCCTTCCTCAAGCTCTGTGACAGTAGGGACCTCCTGGCCTGTGGATGGTGTGGCGGTCGTTGCTACTGGTCACCCGCGTGGCTGGCTTTCCTCCCCTTCCAGGACACGGTCTCCCACTTGAGCAGGGCCATGCAACTTACACTGAACTTTGTCACTTGTGCGCTGAGTCATTTAAAAGCCACGTGCAACTCGTCAGCTCCCCTTTCCCTGGCTCAGTGCACCCCAAAATCTCATGCTGACATAGGGGGAGTCATGAGATGAAAGCAGCTCAGGGACCTGGAGGGCAGCTGCCCCAGGAGTCACCTGGAGCCAAGTTAAGCCACTGGTGTTACCACAGCTCGACCTAGCTTATCCTGATGCAGGCGGGGTCAATATGAATACACCTTACCCTGAACTCCACCCCCTTATAAACGCTGTGTTACTTTCATTACTACAGGACAGTCTAGCGGGGTAAAGAGAACAATGAGCTAATTGCCAGGAGAACTGGGTTCTCATCCTGACTCTGTAACCCATCAGCCATGTGAACTTGGGCAAAACTTATAACCGCTCAGAGGCCCCTCTCTCCTATAAAAAGGAGGAGCAATACTTGCTACCACCTCCAAACTTAGAGATTGGTGTGAAGTTTAAAATAAAAAAGGAAAATGTATTATAAAAATGTTATTGAGGTACTACCAGTAGGAGCATCTCCTTATAACTGCTATCAAGAGTGTCCTGGGGGAAGAAGAGGGATGAATTAGAATTTTTTTAATCTTCCTTCTTTTCAAAAAAAAAAAAAAAAAAATGGGGGCAGAGGGAAGCAAAGGACTTCTGTATTTATGCAGATTAAAAATCTCATTTTGTGGCTCAAATAATTTCAGGTTTTTTGAAAGCTCATGTGAAAGTTGATTATCGCATGTCGGCTCATATAATTTCCCCAGAGAGCTAAACAAATTAAAATATATTTTTTAACTCCTACAACCTGACACGGGCCATCAGTTGCATCCTTGGTTCAAACTCCATCATGCAGCTTTAATCAGAAGCTGGGTGTCTACGCAATATTTACCTGGTGGGAAGGGAGGCGACAGAAGTGACAGGCGGGGAAGTGGTTCATTAGGGTCCTCCGATTCCACTGGCCTTGTCCCCCAGACAGCCTTCTCCACTCTGGGGGCAGACCTGGCTGCACAGTCAGAGGCTGGGCTCTTTCTGGCTTGAACAGTCATCGCCCGCCAGCACCCACCCTGACCCCCCACCCTAGGAGGCCCACGATCTAACTAACATACCTATAACCTCACCCCAATCCAGCTTGGCCGGTTCTGACTTAGCCAGTGGCGTCCAGAAAGAGCAGGCCAGGCTGGCTCCCCGAAGGGCAGAGGGAAACGTCTGAAAGGAGATGACAACGTCGCGGGGACCCGCCTACGCTTCGGCCACAGTTTTATTCAGCACAGACCTCCGCACTGATCGACAGCTGCGAGAACTGCCCCGCACACCCAGCGCGGGCCAACCTGTCACAGCGACGCTACTCCGCGCTGCCAGTCACACGCGCTCTTTCTGAGCAGAGGTTAGTTAGGATCGAGGGAAGGAGATAATCAAAAAGGAAAAATCAAGGAGACGCTAGTCCAGTTTCCCTCTCCACATTCGCTTTTCGAGGAGCTCTGGGGGGGTCCAGTCCCCCGGTTCTTGCCTCCCGCTCCCGCTGCGCGCTGCTATTTAGAGCCCGCGATGGGAATCCCTGAGGCGCAGGGGCAGCTGGCGAGGGAGGAGGCGTGGTGAGGAGGGCGCAGGACGGAGTGTCAACCCCCTTCACTTCCAACCCTGCTCTGACACTTGGCGTCCTGCGCACACCAGGAAGCGCTTCCGAAATCGCAAGCGGCTGTGAGAAAATCAGTGGTTCCCACGACGCTTTGCACCTGCTCTGCAGGGCGCCGCCCCCCACTGCCAGCCGGGCCTGGCTTCCCCTTCATCACAAGCAGCTCCTGCAGGCGTCTCCCGGAAGAGCCTCATCCCGGGGTGCCGCCGCCACCCCCACGCGCCACATAAACAAACCGCCTCTGCCACACATGTCCGTCCCTTCCTTCCCGGGGAGAGAAGCCCTAGAGAGCGGGGAAGGCGCATCTGCGTTGTCTCCCACCTCGGAGCCCTGTCCTATTTCCACCACAAAGAGTAAATAGAAGATCAGCTTCCTTCAGACCAGGGCCCTGAAAACGCTACATTCATTTCCTAGTTGAGTGACCTTGGACAAGCTCCCTCATCTCTAAGTGCTTCCATTCCCTTAGATCATTTTTAGGAGGCTTAAGGGAGTTAATACGTGTAAAGTGCATAGAGATGTGCCAAAAATGTTACTATTGATATTATTATTATTATAAGAATACTCGAAGTTAATAGGTAGGAGAATACAAAATCCTCCCAGTATTCAATGATATCAGTTAGAAAGCATATGAACCCCAAAATTTTACAACTAGTACTTAAGGCCCACACTATCTCTCCGCATATAAAATGTCTGTATTAGGGTTCTATAGAGAAAAAGAACCAATAGGATACACACACACACACACACACTGATATATATATATATATATATATATATACACACACTGATATATATATATATATATACACACTGATATATATATATATATATATACACACACACACACATACATATATATACACATACACACACACACGTACATAAGATTTCATACTCACTTATAAAAGATATTTATTATAAGGAATTAACTCATGTGTTGAGTATAGAGGCTGACAAGTCCTAAGATTACAGGGTGAGTCAGCAAGCTGGAGACCCAAGACAGCCGACAGTGTAGTTCCAGTTTGAGGGCCCATGGGCTCAAGACCCAGGAAGGGCCGACGTTTCATTTCTAGTCTGAACAAACAAAACCGATGTCCCAGATCAAAGGTAGTTGAGCAGGGGGAGTTCCTTCTTACTCAAGGGAGTGTCAGCCTTTTGTTCTATTCAGGCCTTCAACTGATTGGATGAGGCCCACCCATGCTGAGGAGGGCAATCTGCTTTACTCAGTCTATGGATTCAAATGTTAATTCCATTTAAAAAAAAAATCTCACAGACACACCAGAATAATGTTTGATCAAATGTCTGGGCACCTGTGGCCCATCAGGTTAACATGTAAAATTAACCATCACAATGCCACTGGTAGCATTATTGGCACTAATAACTCTTCTTAGGCATTCCTGATGCACATTAACCACTCTGTCCCTCGACTGTGCTCCCTGAATTTGGTCCATGCCACTCCAGGGCATCACACACTTCACTAGAATGTCCTGGTTAGTTCCCCTTCCATCCCATCGAAGGTGAGTATCACATTACCATGTAAACGGCTCTCAGGCATCTGTGCTTGCAATAGCTATTTTCCTTGGGCAACCGTTTCATTTATCACTGATCCCTTTACCCTCTTCCATCATCTAGAAGCTCATGGCCAAATCTTTAGACCCCTTATAGAGAGAGATTCACACCTAATAACTTGTATTTCATGTGCTGATCTTTCCTTAGATTTGAATTTATTATTATTCCAATCCTAATTCTGCCTTCATCTTCATTTCCTCACCTTGTCATTCTTTTTTCTTTTTTTGTTCCACTGCATGTATTTTAAAAAGACATTTCAAGTTTATTTTCAGATGAGGCAGGTATATATGTAAATAAGACATAAGCGTAAACACACAAATATCCTCACATAGGTTATACATCGTCCTCTCTTCAGTAGCTATCACCCTTCATTTTCCCAAAACTACCACTGAATTGGATGAATCTGCTTTTCAATAGTCTGTTAATATGCACCATACCTGCCATGTCCAAAATATCCTAGGTGTCATCAAACTTTCATATTTCAAAGACAAGACCACAAAGCCTTCTGTAGCCTCTTCCCAGAATTCCAGGAATATAGTGATAAATGTCACTCTGGATGTGTCCTCCCATCCCCTGCACTTGATCTTGACCCAAAGGGCCAGAAGTGATGTGCTCCCCATCTTCAGAGGCTGATTTAAACCTAAAAAGGGGAACCCTCCCATTTAACAAGCTTGAAGGCAGACTCTGAATAATGGCAAAAAGACCGACTCATAGTTCTCAAGTAGAAACTGGCCTCAAGAGTTAACAATCAACATCAAAGTTAGACTGAAAGACTAACCCGTCAAAATTTGTGGAAAAAGATAATAGTTACGTAGGAGAGGAGGAAGGAAAAGATTCCTTGGGAAGGGAAGAAAAGTTTCTACTAACTGTCTTTAAAATGTTTTTCATTAAAAAGAAAAAATTCAGAGCAGGTATGGTAAAAAGCTAGCATATTAAAACATGGGTGGTGGATTTGTTATATCATTTTCTGTGTACTTCGGTATTTTTGAAATTTTTTTCATTTGGTAAATATAGTTACTTAAAGAATTCTGGTTTTAAGCAAAGATCTCTAGAGAAAAGGAGCTTTCAACTGACCTTGAAGGGCTATCAGGGGTTTATCGCCCAGGACTGGGACCCTCTGGGGCCCACTCATTAGCAGGGGAATAGAACAGAACCCTAATTTATTTACCAGATCACAATTCCTTCTTGCTGAAATGGATTTAAGTGTTTTCACAGGGCTTCTGGCATCCTATTCTCTCTTTGTCATGGTCCCTCACATGAGACAGTTTTGTTTACAATTATGAAACGCTGCCAATCTCTTCAGTGACAACTGTACCCAGAAAAAGTGCATTACCTCATCTATACTAACATAGATGATAAGGAATCTTCAGAGTGCCGCCAAAAGTTAATTGATGCTAATTTGCATAGTTACCAGGGTGACAGATAATAATAAAACCCTGCATAGTTAGAGTTTTAAGAGAAGGCAAAAATGTCTTTATTCATTTCATCTTGCATTGCTCTTGCAAGACCTTTGCAAAAGAGGCAGGTAAAGATAGTGTCATATATAGGATCACTTCTAATAATTTCCCAATCCATTCATTTTATCAAGTGATAAGAATTTATCCTATACCAACCAGGTAAGATGAGGGGCCAGTTGCTCTGAGGGACGCAAACATGAGTAAGCAGACTCCCCGGCCTTAAAGTGTTCTCAATCAGATGTAGATAATAAAACAAATACAGAAATAAACACAAGACACCCTGCTAAGGGCTGCAAGAGAGGGTTGGAAGGAATATCTATCTGGATGGAGAAGACACATCCCATTTGATGAATTATGGCGTTTGAATAATGTACAAGGTTTACAAGTGTATAGAGGAAGGGAGAAAAATGGTCCATATAAATAAAAGGACTTGAAAACCAAGCTGTGGAGTTCACACTTTACTTAGAAGGCAAGGGATAAATTTTAGAGTACAAATACACATATATGATACTTTTCTTCTACACTTTACAGCTTTATTAAGATACAATTCACATACTGCACGATTCACCCACTTAGAGTGGACAATTCTGTTTTTAGTATATTTACAGGGTTGTGCAACTATCACCAATTTTGGAACCTTTCATCCCCCCTATACGAAACCCCATGCTCATTAGGTGTCACCCCCGCCTCGGTCCCTGGGAACTGCTATCCACTTATTCTCTCCACATATTTTCCTGTCCCGGCCATTTCGTGACAGTGGTATCATATGATGTGTGGCCTTCTGTTCCTGGCTCCTTCTACTCAACGCAACATTTTCAAGGCTCATCCAGGCTGTAGCATGTATCACTACATTATTCCTTTTTATTGCCAAATAATAGTCCATTCTATGGAATCGACCAGCGTTTGCTTAATCATTCATCAGTTGACGGATATTTGGGTCATTTTCTCTTTTAATAAGTTGACAGATATTTGGGTCATTTCCTTTTTTTGGCTATTATGAATAATACTTCCATGGACTTTTGTGTACAAGTTTTTGTGGGGACATATTTTTTCATTTCTCCTGGGTATATACCAAAATGTGGAATTTTGAGGTCATACACTAACTCTACATTGAACTCTTTGAGGATCTGTCCAGCCATTTTCCACAGCATCATTTTACATCCCACCAGCAGTGCATGAGAATTCAATTTCTCCATATCCGCGTCAACACTTTTTATTGTCTGTCTTTTTTATTCTAGCCATCCTAGTGGATATAAATATCATCTCACTATAGTTCCAATTTGCATTTCCCAGATGGCTTATGATGCTGAGCATCTTTTCATGTATTTATTAGCCATTTATCTATCTTGCTTGGAGAAACGTCTATTCTAATCCTTATACTTTTCCTCCCATTCT
>JAQQSQ010002568.1:0-10597 GCA_028627145.1 Eidolon dupreanum | reverse complement strand
ATCACCACAAATCAAGTTTTAGAACGTTTTATCACCCAAAAATTCCTTTAGGCCCACTTAAAGTTAATCCCCACTCCCACTCCCAGCCCTAGGCAAACACTGCTTTGTTTTATAGCCCTATAATTATACCTCTTCTAGACACTTCAATAAATAGTGTTTCATGTCTGGCTTCTTTCACTTAGCATGTTTTTTGAGATTCGTAAAGTTGTAGCATATACTCACATTTTGTTTCTTTTTATTGTGCAATTATCCATTGTATGGATATACCACATTTTATTTATTAATTTATCTATCGGTAAACATTTGGATTATTTCTAGTTTGGGGCTATTATGAATAAAGCTGCTGTGAACATTTGCAACATGTCTCTGTGTAGACATATGTTTTCATTCCTCTTAAGAAGTATTAGAATCTCTGGGTTGTATGATAAATTTATTCTTAACTTTATAAGAAACCGTCAATCTGTTTTATAAAGTGGCTGTATTATTTTACTTTCCCACCCACAGTTTTAGGAGAATTCCAGTTTTTCCATATCCTTTCCAACAATTGGTTATTATCTGTTTTTAATTATAGCCTTTATAGTGTGGGTATAGTAGAATGACATTGTGTTGTTAATTTGCATTTCTCTAGTGATTCATAATATTGAGGGGTTTTTTTATATGCTTCTTAGACATTTACATATCTTCTTAGTAAAATGCCTATTTAAAGTTTACTCATTAACTGGATTCTTTTTCTTACTATAGAGTTATAAGAGTTCTTTATATATTCTGGATACAAGCACATCATCAGACATATAATTTGCAAATATTGTCTCCAAGTAAATGTCTTGTCTTTTCATTTTCTTAATGATGTCTTTTGAAATGCAAAAGGTTTTAATTTCAATGAAGTCAGATTTATCACTTTTTTTCTATTAGGATTGTGCTTTGGGGATTGTACCTAAAAATTCTTTGCCTAACCCAAGGTCACAACAATTTTCTCCTATATTCTCTTCTAGAACTTGCATGCTTTTAGCTCTTACATGTATTTATTTGTTTGTTTGTTTTTAATGGTGATATTGGTTAACGAAATCCAATAAGTTTCAGCTGTACACTTTAACAGTAAGGCATATACATATTTACATCTCCCATAGTTAGATTTCTTTCTGTCACCTCATATTGGACCCCCTTTACCCTGTCTACCACCCCCCTCCTCCCCCACCCCCTACTTTTTGGTAACCACTAATCTATAGTCCATGTCCATGAGTCTCTGTTCGTTTGTCCTATTCATTTGTTGCTTTTAGGTTTATATCCCACATATAAATGATATCATGTGACTTTCAACTTTTTCTGTCTGGCTGATTTCGCTTAGCATGATTATGTCAAGATCTATCCATGTTGTCGCAAATGGCAGTATTTCATCTCTTCTCATGGCTGAGTAATATTCCATTGCATATTTGTACCACAGCTTCTTTAGCCATTCATCTGTCGTTAGGGCACTTTAGTTGCTTCCATGTCCTGGCCACTGTGAATAATGCTGCTATGAACATCGGTGTGTGAATATCTTTTCATATATGGGTTTTCAAGTCTTTGAGGTGACATTTAGTTAGGCCTCTGATCTATTTGAGACAAGTCAAATTTTACTTGACTAAAACGGAGCTTCTGACCTCCTTTTCCCAGCCCCAACCTGTGTCTCCTACCACCATCCCCATCTCTTTCAAGAGACATTTCATTTTCTCTTTTGCGTGGGTCAAAAACTCGCCGTCATTTTGAACTCCTGTCTGCCCACATCCAGTCTATCGATGAGCCCTATTTGCTCTACCTTCAAGACAGATCTCATATATGACCCTCTCTCACCACCTCCGTCTCTGCCATCCTGGCCCAAGCCACCTTCATCCCACATCTAGAACATTCAGCAGCCTCCTGGCTGGTGTCTTTGCTTCCATTCCCACCCCCCATCCTCAACCTGGCAGGCAGATGCTCTGGTGAAAATGAGGCCGTGCCCCTCCTCTGTTCCAATCCTCCAGTGACTCTCACTCGATTCAGAGCTAAAGCCACATCCTGGGGTGATCCACGCGGTTTGTCTACCCCTGACCTCGGTGACCTTACGACTTAGCATTCCACTTCCCGCCCCTTGGGTTCCGTTTCTGCTCTGGTCTCACATGAGGTGTGGCCCTATCTCCATTTTTTGCACCACACGCTACATGTAGCTAAAATCCTCATCCCATAGCTGTCCACATGGCTGGACCCCTCATTTCTTTCTCTGGACTTGATGTCACCTTGAAGCCCTTGTTTGGTCACTCTACTTAAAACTATAATGCACCCCTCCCTCCTGGTCCTCCTCCTCTATCCTGCCTTATTTATCTCCACACTACCTGTCACCATCTAGCATCCTAATGTACTACTAGTTTGTGGTTCGTCTTCCCCACCAGCAGACACACTCCATGAAGGCGGAGCTATTTGTTTGTTTTGTACACCGGTCTATCCCTAGCTCCTTGTACACATAATAAGTGTTCTATAACTACTTGTTGGTTGAATACTTGAAAGATGCAGGAAAGATTCTCTAACCAACACTTCCGAAGTTGGGTTTTTGTAGAATACTAACATCCTGTCAGAGATTCACTATTAATTTTTTTTTTTTTTTTTTTAATTTCAGAAGTTTTGCATAGCATTTCCCCTCTTGGGAGTTCAGGAAGCTTGTTCTAAGTCCGCTCACAGCTACCCTGCTGTCTCTCAACACTTCCCCACCCTCACTAATGCTGTTTACATTTCTTGCCATTCCGCCCAAGGCAATATTCAAGGCTCAACTCTAGGCATAATTGTTCACCTCAAAATATATCTGATGTTCTGTGCCACCTTTCAGAGTCCAAGCCCTGTCTGAAGCCCCTGGTCCCTGCCCCACCTCCACGACCATGCTGGGGCTCGGTGACGATTGGCAGGGCTGGCCAGGCCCAGTCTCCCCCACTAGTGACCCCCGTCCAGCTCAGCTCCAGCTGCCATAATGAAATGCCACAGGCTGGGCAGCTTAAACAAGGCATTGCTTTCTCGCAGTCTGGAGGAAGTCCAAGACCAAGGTGTCGGCAGACGCAGTTCCTGGTGAGAACTCTCTTCCTGGCTGGCAGATGGCCACCTTCTTGCTGTGTCTTCTCATCGTGGAAAGAGAGACGGCTCTGGTCTCTCTTCCTCTTCTTAGGAGGAGGACATTTATGCCATCATGGGGGCTCCACCTTCATGACCTTGTCTCCACCTAATGACCTCCCAAAGACCATCACATTGGGAGTTAGGGCTTCAACCTATAAATCAGTGGGGACAAAAATGTTTAGTCCACAGCAATTCCCACGCCTGGAGGTGTCCCAGAGCACAAAGAAGCGGGAGGATGCAGAGCCAGGATCCCGCGGTCCAAGCACCTGCGAGTCAGAAGAGACTTCTGCACCAGAATAAGTCCCTATAAAGTGAAAATGTTCACAAGACTGAAGGAGAGAACCAGAGAAGAAGAAAGTAACCAAATTAGTCCCTCCAGACCCCTCAGCAAATGTGAATCATCCCCAGTGCTGGGGCCCTAAGCCCAGGGCGGAGCCTGCAGTTCTCAGCTGGTTTTGATTTCCATTTTGTGTCGTAAATTTTTTTTACAAGTGATACTAGTCTATTTTCTAAAAATTAGAAAAGCAATAGAAAGGAATAGAAGAAAATAATCACCCACCTCCTCACACCCTAGGGACAACCACCACGGACCTTGGGCCCTCTTCTTGTGCTGGCTTTTCCTGCCTGACTTCAGATAAAGTCCTCTATTCCCCGAGGCCTGACTGTGGCTCAAAGGACGTCCCACATCAAGTCGGTGGCAGGTTGGTGACAGTCCATCCCATCAATGTGGTACATTCTCCCTCTCAAGCCTTTAAGACATTGCCTCTGTCCCGCCTCTACTTTTTTCTGCTGAAGTCAAGCTGACGCCTCTCCCATGCTCTCCCTGCTCCCAATTCCCTATTTACCTTCCATCCTAGGACTTTTACAAAAGGGGGAAATGATTTACGCTGGGAGAGGAGAGGCGGGATCTCAGGCCAGTGTTCTCTCAGCCCTTCTGTCCACTGTCCCCTACTAGAACTATGCCTCTGTGTAAGTGACCACAAAATTTTTTATCATACTTTTAAATATTTCCCAAAAAACTTTATTTATGGCATATTGTAAAAATTAGTGATTTAAAATAGAACTGTTACATCACTCTTAACATCACCCAAAAGAACAAGTTCTACATGAAGAGTTGAAAATTTTACACCATTCGCTTTTCTTCTTGAATGGTTTCATTTCACTTCCCCGCAGAACTTTAAATAGTATGTTTCTGTGCTTACAAACCTTCTATTGCTCACCAAATTAACAAATTGAATTTTCGATTGAGCTATTATTATAATTATCTATAGTGCACAACTGATGAAAACAAAGGTACTGTAAAACTTGGTAAATATGTATTAATTATACAAAGTAAGATAATTAAAAACTTTTAAAAGTACATTCTTTAGTAAGAAGGTGGGAGAGATAGACAATTAAACAAGAATCATCATGCTTACACAGTCTCTGTGAATTCAGGTTAGACCAATAGAAACCCAAACCCAAATGCCCCACTTCTAATTTTATGTCAAGTCCTTGGAAAGTCCTTTGTACCCCAAGGCACACACAGAGCTCTGGTCTAGGCAGGAAGAGTCACAACAATGGCCCAGCAAGATGTATGGGGATTTCTGCAGAGGTTGAGACAAGAGGGGAGAGCTTGCAGATGGCGGAGAAAGACCTTATTAAACCTACTTCTCCATGAAAACAACGAGGACACATCCAGTTGGGGACAGAAGATGAGAAGATTCGAAAATGGTTCCAAAAGGCAACGCTTATTTTACTAGAAGGTGGTTGTGTTTTCTGAGGGGCCAGTACAATAGAAGTGGCTAAGAGAAAACTGTAAAGTATCCATCATTTTATTAAGTCGGTAAAGAGAGGGACATGGGGACAGTGAGTGTGGTGACAGGAAAAGGGAGACAGAGAGCCAGGAAGATCTGGAAACCGATGGCAAACATGAGGCTGATGAAGGCTGGAAATTGCGGGGAAGCCAGTGAGCGCAACGTGGCCGGACAGTAACCCATGCAGCCTCTGATGGAGGACGTCACCGTGTCAAGGAAATCCATATTTATACTAATTGACGTTACGTCTATATTTTAGTGGAATCCCTTGAAAATCTCTCATTATCCATAAGTTCTTGCATGCCCCCAGATCGATTCTTTAATCATTCAAAAAGTTATTTTCAGCACACTCTTTGCGTGATGCTTTGAAAACTTCGGTCAGGGCCAGGTTTTCTTGCTTGTGTCCAAGGGCCATTTTCTGAATGTGCCTCTTTTGTAAATGTAAAGTCACACCCTTCCTCAAACTTGGCAAAGCAATTCTTATCCTCAGGGCAGGAAAGAGAGAGACCCTTTGGGGTCACATAGTTGGTTAGCAATGTAGTGAAGTAGTTGACTATAAATTAGGGAAAAATGTTTTATGAGGGTTGTCTTAGTATTTCCAGCTGCTTAAAGAAACATTATTTGCCATATTGTACCAAGAGAGGAGTGAAAGTACTTAATCCCTATTCGTTATTATGTCAAATGGGACAAATTAGTACAGTTGGCTTTCTGTGGATATCATGTTAGTGATATTATCTTTAAAAAGAAAAAAGCAGTCTTCATCATCTGATTTCATCCGAATGAGGATTACCTTTATTTTGTTTGAAATTCCTCTTTAAGTATCATATCCCTCACACTCTTGTGGATCCTTTATTTGCTTTTCCTTCAGTGAATTAGTGCTACAAAGTGCCAGGTACAAAAGTCGCCAACATGGTCCTTGACCTCAAGCTGGTCACATCGTAGCTGAGAAAATGCTGTGTCACTAACTCGTTGTACAGACCTGATTTAGAAATCTTTCCACCCTCTAAATCTTACCAGCAGGCTTTTTAAAAATCAGGCAAAAAGTACTTTTTAGCATTTCAAACATTTCCAAGATTTTTAAAATTAATACGAAAGGAACCACTTTGGTTTCTTTATTCAGAAGACAGTGTTTAAATAAAATATCTTGTGACTCTTAAAGAATAATTCGTAAAACTTATTATAGCTAACTACATGTGTAGGTAGTAGCTATTTTAAGTAAACTCGAAAAACTGATTTTTTTTTTTTTAATAAAAAGGAGGGAGAGTAAATAAACAAGATGCCTTTTCATGTTCAAAGGTATTTACTGTTAACTGTGAAAGGATTTCTCTTTGGGGGCAGAAACAAGTGAGGAATCAGCTGGAGAAGGGGACTGGTAGGTTGTGGGAGGTTGAGACCAGAAACCCTCCCTTTCCACCCAGGCCATCCACACACGCCCAGTGACGCTGACCATGTACCTGCCCTGTATGGCTGGGGGCCATAGCATCCGGGGTGGATTATTTATTCATAGAATGACTTTATTCTATTTATTAATAGAATAGAGTGACAAATGCAATACAGGATAAGTCTCGGGTCTCTGAGTATCTATAACAGGGGATATGATCTACCGCAGCCACATGATCTTTGAAAGGGAAAGTAATGACTCGATTTCTTCTTATAAGCGAGTTAAAAGAATGCCACAGGCTGTTTCATCGAGCTGATCGAAATTCTCTTCCAGAATTTGAACCTCAGCCCACACATGCGAGACTATAATCTTTACTGTGATTATCTCATGCCTCTGTGCTGGATCCTGATATAAGTAAGATTTTATGTCTTCTTATCACACAAAAGGAAGAAGGCACAGCCGAAGAGATGAGCGGCCACACCACAGAGGATGCTTTGAGGCGGGTGACCACGGTCTCCGTTCGCACAAAGCGGGTGCCGTGGCAACCCTGCAGCCTGTTGCAGGCAGAGGCCTTTGCCTGTCATCGCGGCCACTTTTCCTTCTACCTTCTAACAAACCATCTAGCCTCCTCCTTCTCTTTCGCTTGTTAGCCTTCCTCTTTTCACGGCGCCGATGCCTGCGAGTGTCAGAAAGGCTTTCTCACCTGGTCCGCCTTCGCTGTGGTGGCAATGCTCCCAGAGTCTCCATCCTCAGGCCTGGACCCTCCCCCACCCCAGCTGGACACACCCACCGGCTCGCACCTCAGACTCAGACGAGCTCGCCTCGGTGTCACCCAGCCTGGCTTTCCCCCCCTCGTTTCTCTCTCTCTCCCACCGCCGTCTAACGCCTGCTCACCTCGGTCGAATCCACCGTCGCCTTCTTTCTCTGAACCAGGGTCTTCCCGCTTGAGTGCGTGTTTGAATCACCTGTTCGCTGGGCTCCACCTCCAGCGTCAGCAGGTGGGGGGCGTGGCCTGAGAATCTGCATGTGCAACAGGTGCCCAGAGGGTGCAGCCTTGTCTTCACCAAGTCCTACTGTCCCTTCCATCTCGTGGCCTCTTCTCAGCTGCTTCCACTGACTCCCGTTTCACCTCGTCAGGACATCCTAGCTGGGGTCCCCAGTGCCTCTCCCCCTGCACCCCAACCACCCCGTACCTCAGGGCCAGCTTCCCCCTCTACGTTGTTCAAGATGTCCCCACTGCTCAGAGAATATATTCTAGACTCCTAATGTGGCATCTGAGGTTCCCCGTAACTGCACCCCAAACTCCTGCAGTCTTATCTCTTACTTCATCCCAGTAGAGCCCCTCTGCTCCGAGCACGGTGACATTCCATTCCCCCAAATGCTTGGTTCTGTTTCTACTTCTTTCATAATGGTTCTGAGCATTGGGAACGACAGAACTGGGACCAAACCTCAAACATCCCACATCCTCTGTGTGTGACTGTACAGCCAGTCCCTCACCACGGAGGGCCTCAGAGTCCTTGTCCTCAAAGCTCCTGGTGACAAGCGCCCCTGGGCCCTCCTAGCAAAGATGGCATAAGACTGATGAGAAAATCCACTTGATACCTGTATCGCAGTGCCCGACACGTAACAGCTGCACGACACCTCATGATATTTACATACATGTTTATTAATATGTACAAAATATATATTGTCTCCATGCTGTAGCCCAGGGCTGTTGTCTGAGCCTATAAATAGCGTTTCTCTGATTGAAGGTATCGGCACTGTTAAGGTGGACCCCGAAATCCCGAGCTCATTAGCCATCCATTCACTGGACAAGCCTGGTCCTTTAATTAACAAATTTGAGAGCCTCTTCCCATGGTAACTGAATCGGTGAGGGTGCCTGGTCTTGAATAGTCACATGTCATTCACTTTATTCTTAGCTAAGTTGATATGACAGTTCTGTCAGGAGCGAGATTTTCGCTATCGGTCTGGAAGAAACCAAGACGTGTACTTTTTATATCCAATGGACCGTAGTCATTGTTATTTCACATCTACTTATGTAACGTTCTAACTCTGCAAAACGAAATTATTTTCTCTGATTTTTTTTTAACCTAATCTTCCCTTTAGGGAAAAAAAATGTTTATTTTTTTTTTTAAGTAATTTTCTTATATTTTTTTTAGACTTACCTCCAGTGCCTTCAGCTTCCAGAACAGGCTTTGCAGAATTTTTCATGAGGGGACGGATGAGGGAGAAGTTACAAGCTGCAAGGGTGAGAGAATATTTTGTTCCGTGCTGATTGCGAGTCTTCGGGTCTTGTTTAGCTGGTTTCATTTGCTCAGCACCGTGTGGATTTGATTACCATTAAACGTGTTTTTCACGGTTTAAATGTTAATGTCGTATTGAACACTGGAGCAGATGGAAATCATTCCTACGAAGAATTTAATGTCCTTTTTCTAAACTACCGCACTTGCTCTTATCACTTAAAGAGACAGAGCGTGTATTTTTTTGCTGATCTTGGTCCACTAAGTTGGTGGCTGGTTTTCATAGCATTCCTGACCTCATGGAGCAGTAATTTTCTGTTTGACTTTTCAGTCCAAGGCAGAAAGCGCGTTGCTGCAGGACATTCCCACGCCTCGGCCCAGACGTTTACGAAGCCCCAGCGAGAAAGACTCGGAGACGGACTTTGGCACGGAGGTGAGAAACGGGCCGTCTCTGCTTTATGCTCAAAGACGGTGAAGCAAAGATCACGTTTCCGACACAAGTTCTAGAACAGAGCTGTGCACAGAGGAGGCGTTAAATCCTTATCAATAATTATAACAGCCATCATTCATGGAGTACTACTCAGTGACAGGCATTTTGCCAAGTCTTTCCTCCATGCTATCACATGTCATTATCCGAACACGCCGGTGGGGCGCGTACTGTGATTTCCATTCCCATTTGACAGATAGATGAGCAGACAGGTTCGGAGCAGCTGCCCAGCTGTCCCCAGGTCACAGAGCATGATTGTGGAGGAGCCAGGATCTCCTCCCAGCTCCGTCTCATTCCCACTCTGCCTCACGGCTCTGACCTGCTGGGTCCACGGATCTCCAGGAAAAAGAGAGACAGAGAGAGAGAGGTGACAGCGAGGTCAGATGGTAGGGACCTTGAACGTTACGCAAAGGAACCGTGATGGTTTTCGACAAGCCCTGGAAAGCTATCGGCGACCGGGCGGGGAGGCGGTTGGAAGGCACTGGAGTGATTTTTGTTCGAATCTGAGGTACTAGCGAGTCATCTCGATATGTGGCCTTTTAGAGATGTGAGTAGAGGAAGGGGCCAGGCGCGGAGAGACAGATTAAGGAAGCAGTTCGCTGTGCGGAGTTTGGAAGTTTTGAGAACGCCTTCGCTTCCTGAGGGAAAAGACTGAATGTGGAGGGTCTTGATGCTTGGAGAAAAACTTATAGTAATGGCCCCCAGGGGAAAGAGAAAGCCAGTGAAAGATAGAAAGACTTGTCAGGGATGTGAATAAAAGAAAAGCATGTAAGAGATTAGAAGAAACTGAGGGAACAACAGAGCGAGTGGCTCAGTGAAATGCTTGCAAGTCTAATCCGACTGTTTGTTGCTGCCGGTGGCGATGGTTGGGTTGTTTTTCACCCCTGAGACAAAGAAGCATGGGCTTATACAGTAATATTTCTGCAGCACAAACATTGTTTCCTTAAATGACGCTTTTTCTTTTGCTGTGCTGAGACGTTATAAAAATTTAATCTTTATCCATCCCAAATAAGCCAAAGATTGCATGCTTATCGGAAAAGCTGCAGCATGCTCAGGGGCTGCAGTTTTTTAGTGGAATCGTTCAGTGGGTCCCAGGAAATGGCTTTGTGACAATTTGCTACTACATTCTACTGGGGAGACATTTTCCTTTAATTCCAATTTATTGTTTCCTTATAAGATCCATAATTTAAAAATATCAGAAACTGAAGAAAAACTAGCTAAAATCCCATCGGCTCGACACAAACACTTCGGTTATTTTGGCTATTGTGTGTCTCAGCATCTGTCCAAGTGGGCTTCTGTTAGGGGATTCTGATCGCTTATACCTCCTGATTGATAACTGACTCTCACTTGTCCGTGGGCCATGAGTACGACATCCCAAATAAAACTGGAAGTTTCAGAAGCATGATTACTCCCTTGGCTTATAGGGTATTTATTTCTCTTTATGAGCAGAACTTTGACTTACATGTTTATTATAAGGGGATCTATCCTATCCCTCAACCCATTCCATGGGTTTGAAGCAAAACCAACTGCCTTGTCTTTAGGCTTGATCTCAGGTTTCTAACGGAATATCTCATTCACA
>JAQQSQ010000256.1:0-14883 GCA_028627145.1 Eidolon dupreanum | reverse complement strand
TCTTGTTGGCAGAGTTCTGATATAAAATGTTTTCCTATGAGAACTGTTTTTGTTGGTGACAGCAGGGATATGGAAGAGGAAGACACAGCCTATTCAGGGCTTAAAGGAAACAATGTGAGTGAAAATAGGTCAAGAGAACCAAGACCAAGTCCCCACTTTTTCTTAAGTCCGGCTTGGCCTAAAAGGTGCTCTATTAAATTCTCCAACCTCTCTCAAAAATTCATATTGGGAACTAGCTCTGAGAAGTCGTGCAGTCAAGAAAACATCCTCATTTCAGTTAGCCCAGCATTCTCAAATTTATTGCCCACAGAAATTTTTTTCAGACATAAATCCCATCAGTTTCCTGAAGAACCAGGAAATTCTGCTCCACATTTAATCAAGGAAAGCTACATCCAACCCTAACTTCTCTGTTTTCTCACCTTGACTTATCTAGGTACACCAGAGAAGACAGGATTCGACAAATAAGATAATTGTCTTCAAATGCATGGAGGATTGGCACTTTCGACAGTGCTATTTAGATTTGCTCCAAAGAATAAAGGGTCAGTGTCTGGATTCTAGGAAAGCAAATTTCACCTTCTGAATGAGAGAGAATTTTTTTAAATTCACTTATTTTTTGAAGAGGCATTATAAGCACATGGTAGAAAATGGCAAGAGGTGTTAATACCAAATGAGGATATGGATCAAAAGAAACCCTTACATAGTACTGGTGATGTAACGAACTGGAAAAAGTGAACATTTACATACTCAATGACTTAGCCACCCACCAGGAAAGATATACCCCAGAGAAATTCTTGCACATGTGCACCAGAAGACATGTATAAGCATGTTCTGGGAAAGACTGTAGAGCTTCAAACTGGAAAAGACCAAATACCCACCAACAGGAGAATGGAAAAACACATTATCAAATTTTCATACGATGGAATAGTATATATAGTGATGGAAGCGAAAAAAAATTGCAGATGTATGCAACAACATGCAAAATTCTTAGAAACTTAATGTTGATATGAAAAAAGGAAGTTTAGAAGACTACACATCACATGATACAGTTTTTATAAATTCAAAATCAAGCCAGATGAAACAATGTATTCCTTAAAGATATATCAATATAAATATTATTTTTAAAAGATAGTAAAAGACTGCATTATTCATAATAGCCAAAGTTGGAAACAACCCAACAGTCTTTCAACTGATAAATGGATAAATAAAATGTTGAATAACCATACAATAGAATATTATTTGGTAATAAAAAGAAACAAAGCATGCAGTAACATGAATGAATTTTGAAAACATTATGCTAAGTGAAAGAAGCCAGTCACAATGAGTCCATTTATATAAAATTCCAGAAAAAATAAATCCATAGATACAGAAAGTAGATTGCTGGTTGCCTAAGGGCTGGGGCGGGGGGAGGGGCACTTGGAGGGGATGGGTAGTGAGGACTAATGGGAACAGAGCTTCTTTTGGGGGTAATGAAAATCTTCTAAAATTGATAATGGCGAGGGTTGTACAAACCTATGAATATAGCGAAACCTATTGAATTGTACACTTAAATGGGTGAATTATATGGTGTGTGAATTATATTTCAATAATGCTGTTATAAAAAGTTGCAAGAGAATAACAGATGTGAAATTCAGGAAGGTGTTAGTGGGGGGAGGGGAGACGCACACAAACAAGGTAGAAGAAGAGCCCATAGGAGCCTCTGTGGGACTTTAGGTGTTCTGGTGGCGAGGTGCACTCTCCAGTGGGGTTTGCTGGTACCTTTGATTTTTAAAAATTATACTACGTAACTTGCACATATATTGCACGTGATCTTTTGTAGAAACAATTGGTAATAAAATTTTAATGAAAAACGTATGGAAAGGCATATAGTAGAAGTAGTCTCACTCCCCTTGCCCTGGTTTGAAGGCAGCCCCTATTCTGTTTCTTCTGTGTTCTTCCAGAGTCTGTGTGTTTACAATCATGACACGTGTGTACATGCCCAGAAGTGACTGCGTGCTCTTCACACTGTCTTACACATTGTTTCACAAACATAACATGCTTTGGAGAACTTTCCGAACCCATACAGAGTGGCCTTGGTTGTGTTAAAGGCTGAGAGGTTTTCAGTCCAATCTGAAAAGAATGCGTGTTCTGGAGTCAAACTGCCTGTGGTTAGCCCTGCAGCTTGCTCTTTTGCTGCACTCAGACCTGTGAAACAAAAAGGCCACCTTATCTAAAACTGCACTCCTCCATCATCCTCTCTCCCCTACCCTGCATTATTTTTCTTAACATCACTTGGCATGACATGTATCCATTTGTTTAGTGTTTATTGTTCATCTCCCCGACTAGAAAGTAAATTTTAGGACAGCAAGAACTTTGTTCTGTTGCCACATAGGGTGTGTTACAGTAGGTATACAATAAATATTTGTTGAATGGTTGAATGAATGAATGAATGAGTGAATGCTTGGTTTGAAATGCCAGCTCCATCATTTACTAGCTGTAAGATCTTGGGCAAATTACTAAATCTTTCTTTGCCTCAATTTCCTCTTCTGCATATAGTATAATAATACCCATGAGGATTAAATAAATGTCTACATTTCAAGAGACTTAGAACAAGGCTTGACATATAGTTATATTCATCATATGTTGGCTTTTATTGTTAGAGTATACCATAATTTATTTAACTGGTCTTCTATTCAGGCTGCTTCTAAACAGAGCTGCAATGTAGAATTTTGCACGTAATGTCATTTTTTTATGTGGGCAAGGCTATCAGATGAATTTCTAAAAGTGGAATTTCTGGGTCCAAGGGTACATGTGTTTTTTATTTTGAGAGATAATATCAACTTGAAGAGATAAATAATGACGATTAGAACTGGACCACGCTGGGAGATGCTGTTCTCTGACACTAGACTTGCTTATTTAGTTACTAGGCTGTGTGACTGGCTCTCAGGGATGTGGTGGCCCCAGTTTCTTCTGAAGGTGGGAGGCTGGGCTATATGACCTGCAAGGTCCCTAAGGATCTGGAACATAATAATATGTTCTATACCATTTTTGGCTAAGTGCTAGACATATTTGCAACATTAAAATGCAAGCCTAAATGTTTCATTTTATATCAAATTGGTGGTAAAGAGGAGAAATACTCTTGTGACTTATTTTTGAACTGAGCCAATTTTTGATTCATATTGTAGTGGGGGTTATTTTGGTTTGTTTATTGGGGGTGGCGTTTGTTATATTTTTGGACTTTTTTGAAGGTATTTTGTGTAAAAATTTAAAAACGTCCAGTGTACCATTTCAAAAATGTGTGGTCAATTATTTGAACTCTCCTTATACAAATTAAATTTTATATAATAATTAGGGTAGGAGGTAGGTCAAGAAATATTGTATTTCTTTTTTTAACTTTATTGGCTTTTTTTTTTGCCCTGTTGAGTCTAGTCAATAATCCACATTCTACAGCCACTCAAATGTCAAAATGTTTCAAAAACATAAAAAAAAAATAAAGAAATGAATAGAAGCGTCCTTGTTCTTTAAATTATTTCTGTGTTACCCTGAACTGTAAGTGAACCCTCCTTGCTTATAAAAGAAGCAGCTGTTCATGCAATTGAAACCATGGTTCATTACAAGCTGACCTCAGATTCAGGAGTAAAACTTCCTCTATTTTACTACGACTATTCAGACAGGGACTGGAGATAAACAATAATCAAAATCAGGATGGAACTTGACTGGGAAACCCTCTATGTTCTTTGGCAGAATTATAGCAGCTCTCGAATTGCCAGGAGTGAGGCAATGTGAAATGACCCTCAAACATTCCCTCTGAAATGCAGTGGGTCCAGGCTGCCAACTCTGAGCAGACAAAGGCTGATTGTAATGACTTCTTAAGCATATACTTATAGAAACACTAATTATCACCAACCCTATTTTAAACATTTATAGAAAGTCAAGATGAAAGGGCCCTTTCATATCCATTTTTATATTCCCCTGTGCGAGAAACTATGATTACAGAGTGTTTTTAAAATTTTTTTTTCTCCTTGAGATTCTTATTTCCAGGTCTTATTCTTAAAATACTAAATTCAGTTTGAGGCTTATGTGCTCATCAAGTTAGATATGAGAAGATAGCAGGGAAATGAAATGGGTAAGTGGGTGCAATGAGGGAGGGGACACACTGCAATGTAGGAAGTATGAGCACATGAAGCATGGAAATGAACCATGTCGGAAAAGTGGACATTCAGTTTGCTAAGGTGCTGATAGAAGCCAATTCTAAATTGAATTGGCTAAACATTAGAGTTCATCAGAATCTTGGGGTAGGGCTGCTTTAATAATGAACATTATGGGATCTCACTCCCAGAGAATTTGATTCAGTGAACTTCCACACTTTAAGAGGAAACTGGCTTGAAGGTTAATTATTCTCAGCCTGTCTCTCAAAGAACCTTCAGCCGTGTGTCTACTCAACTTATGCTTATATTTTCCCTTTTTGGATCCTAACCCTACTGTCTCCCTCCCAGCTCTCCTCCATGGCGCACTGCACATGTGCTAAAGATGGTTCCAAAAATGGTCTGAGGCAGGCCATTTGCAAGGGTGTTCTTGGCTGAGGCCATCTATGAAGAATGCTTTGACCTATTGAAGTCAATTGTAATTCCTTATGACATCATAAAAAAAAAATCAAAAAAAAAAAAAAAAAAGAGGAGAGAAAAAAGACTCCAGGACAAACTATCACTGAGAGGGAATAGATGTCCTTGGCATGTAGGAAGCTAAACTGGGCATGGTGAGGTCATGCAGAGACCCTGGACTAGCCTGGTGGGGCAGGTGGTTCAATGGGCACAGCACAGATATGGGAGCTAATATAAAGAGCCAGGCTGTTTGTTTGGAGGATTCATGAGGCTGCACAAATTCCATTGAGCCTACAGAATGAGACTTGGCTCTGCTCCGGTTTCCCAGTGCCCACTCCCTCCCCTCCACCTTCCATTCCCTGTACTCGCATCACCTGGCCAAGAGAAAACATGTCTGTCAGTATTTCACCTTCTCATCCACTGCTCTGTGCATGTGAACATGAATAATTAGAAATAAGGTGTCAGGAGACCAGGAGTTTACCTTCTATTCGATCCAATCTTTCTTCTATTCAACTTTGTGAAATCTGGTAAGAGCCACTGGACTGAGGCCAGCATAGATGGTTGCTCCCACTGCCCCTCACCCCGTTTCTAGCTTTCTGCTTATAATGCAGGTGTCCATCAGACAGGAGTCTGTGACATTCACTCTGAAACAAAGTTCTTTCCCAAGATTGTCATAGCCAAGGGGTCCCAATTTAGAGATGACAGATGGGACTGTTATTTATTAGGCACCTACCATGTGCCTAGTGCTTTGCATCTTTATCGCATTTACTCCTAACAATAACCCTGGTGGGTAGGCGGCACTATCTTGGTTACAAGTGGGCAGACTGAAGCTGGGGATTCGATGGCTTATCCAGAGTTGTACATGGAGGACTAGAACGTGTGAGGTAGAGAGCAGGCTTTGTGCTCTCTATTTCTTGTTGCTTTAATGATTTGTCTAACTCTGAACCACTCGCTGTTAGCTGTGTTTTATGCCCATTTACAAGGCAGTATAGTGGAGAGGTTAAGAACTTGGCTCTGAAGACAGATTGCCTTGGGTTCTACTGCTCATTAGCTGTGTTCTATCCCTCATTTCTCTTCGGATAACAAGAATAATGATAATATAATACTTACCTCTTAGAATTTTGAAAATAAATAACAAGAGACAATAAGATGCTTAGCACAGGGCCTGGTACAGTGTAAGTGCCTCAACTAATACTAGCTAATTACTATAATTACCACAACCACTTTCATCATCATCATCATCATCTTTGCAAACTGCCTTAAAATGAAGGTATAAATGTATGACTAGAAAAAAAGGACAACCGGTGGCTGAGTGAATGCATGAAGAATGCATGTATGAACAAAAGACAGTGCTAGTTAGATGGTGGGAGCGGGGTGGATCACACAATGACTAAGGTACAAATATGCCCACTAACCTGCTGACCCATTTTGTGGCTGGGCTCCTGAGGACCTACCCTCCTCTCGAGTGGCCCTGGCAGGCAGATCCAGGTTAGCACAATTACCGTGGCTGCTAATTACCTCCCAGCTATGCTGTGGGCCACAGGGTGTGTGTAAGTGGGGTGTTTCCGAGAGATTAAAGAGCAGGTATTTCTGATTCTGCCCAGCCTGTCAGGTCCTTGATCAGCTTGGATGTCCCAGCCCTGGCACCAGCCAGAGGAGAGGGCACCTTGGCCTGGGTGCCTGGGGAGGGAAGCCAGGACCTGACTGAAGAGACAGGCTCTGAGTGGCTGTGATTAGACCAGGTCAGAAAGGAGGAGGTGCGCCCTGTGAGAGAAGTGGGGTGGGGGAGACAAAATGCATTCGTTTGGTCCTCATTTTCCAGATAGCAAGTAGAGGATTAGAAAATTAAGTCAGCTACCCAGATGTGAACTCAGAAAGACTGGGTCTGGAGTAGGGCACTTAGAAGCTAGGTACTGCCTCCAAGAGAAGGGAATCCTAATCCCTGCATAGCTCACCTCGCATGGTGATGAAAGGTCTCAGAGTGAAAACTTTGGACAAATAATTTGTATACTAAATCTCTCTGTCTTCATTCATGTATCCGATATTTATTATGAGCCTGTGAGCGTGGTAAATCATTATTACTATGTCCAAGATTCTGTGAGGGATACACATTTTTCATTCATGTGCAAGAGCGATAACTATAATAAGAATACAGGTACTAACTACCACTTGTTTAATATCTGCTGTGTATCAGGCATTTTATGTTTATTATCTCACTGAGTTGTTACAACAATTATAGTGAAGTGGCAATTATCAGCCTATTTTATAGATAAAAAAAACTGAGGCTCAGGGAGATTAAGTAGCTTGCTCTCCATCCAGGACATACAGCTGTGAGTCAGTGCAAAGCCAAGGTTCATGCTGGGATTCCTTCTAACTCTGAAGTTTTTGCTCTTAACTGCTGGCCAAGGGGTGGGGGAGAAATATCACCCACTATCCGAAGGTGGTTTGGAGCCTTCACATCAGCCAGGATGGTCAAAGAAGGCTTTGTGGAGGGGGTGGGATGCAGGAGGATTCCTCTGTCTGAGGGGAAGGGGTAGCATTTCAGGGGTTAGAGGTTAGTAAGGAAGGGCCAGGACAAGGTGGACAGTGAGGGAAATCACAGATGCCCTGCCTACCCTGCTCTTCCCCACAGCCCCATGAGGGAGGAGGGGCTGACGTGACACTTCCATTTTGAAGCCATGGATGCTCAAAGAGGTTATGTGACTCGCCCAAGGTCACCCAGCTACTAAGTGATAGAGATAGGTCCTCAGGCTCCTGGACTCCTTCTGTTTTATAAGCAGCAGTAACCATGGAAGTTTTGTGGGTAGTGTATGGAAGATGAGGCACAGACCCTCTTGTATCCTTAAATGTGTAATTTTCATTATTCATTAAGAGCAGCTTTCTTAACCTTTTCTTGTGCCACAGACTCTTTAGCAGTCTGGTGACTTCTGTGGATTCCTTTGCCAAATAATTTTTTAAAATTTTTTATGGTACATGCATATGACATAAAATTTACCATCTTAGCCTTTTTTCAGTGTACAGTACAGTGGCCTTAAGTACGTTCACATTGTCATGCTACCATCCACAGAAATCTTTATATCTTGCAAAATTGAAACTCTGTACCCATTAAACACTAATTCCCCATTCCCCCTCTGCCCATCCCCTGGCAGCCACCATTCTGCCCTCTGTTTCCATGAGTTTAACTACTCTAGGTAACTTATGAAAATGGAACCATGCCACACTTGTCCCTTTGTGACTGACTTACTTCACTTGATACAATGTCCTCAAGGTTTATCCATGTTGTAGCATCTGTCAGAATTTTCTTATTTTCTAAGGCTAAATAATATGTCATTATATGTATAAACCACATTTTGTTTATCCATTCATTCATCAATAGACACTTGGGTTGTTTCTACCTCTTCACTATTGCAGATGATAAACCAAATAATGTTTTCAAATGCACAAAATTATATATGGGTGTGTATATATATGTAAGATGCATATAACTGTGTGAATATATGTATATATATATTAGATATAACATGATTACAAAGAAAAACAATTATATTGATATACAGTTATTAATATATATTTTAAAAATAAATTGTGTACTAGCTCTTTTACTAATGGAATAAATAACTAGGAGCAGGCCTAACAACTGCCTTAATTTTGAAGCAATGATAAGTGTAAATGATATTTTGAGATATATACAGTAACTAGAATATAATGCGAACATACGTGTGATTTCAGCAGCAAAGTCCCAAGTTCTGCCAACATTCCTAAAGTTTGTTGTCTACATTGATAATTGAAGGAAATGCTAAATTTCAGTTAGAGATTCATGAAAAGAAAGATGTAATTATTTTTCATACAAGTCTGAGATGCCTGGAATTCTCTTTGTGGGCCCTAGGAAATTATAGTAGCCTGGGCATGTGATGAGAGCACAGCTTTGGGGCTTGAGAAAAAGTTCTTTAACCATCCTGGCTCCAGCTTTCAAGCTTTTTGGTTTGGGGTGATCTTTTCCTGGCTTGGTCCAGCTGTGTGAACTTGGACAGGGTGTGTAGCCTCTCTGAGCCTCAGTTTCCCTACCTATAGTTGGATAACTATATGCACTTTTCAGAGGTCGCAGCTTCCTATGACTCCCAAGTTTCCTTTGAAAAGTAGGATAAAACCAACAGAGTATTTAGGCCTAGGTTTATCTAAATCTCAAAATCCTCTCCTCCATCCACAATGGATGGCAGGATGGCAGGCTTTTTATGCCCATGTTTTCCAGAATCTCATTTTCTTCTTGGCTTCCAACTAAGCCGGACCCTGCCTTTTCCTACCATCCTAGCCTTTTGGGAACCAAGATTGGCATCTGTTTCCACAGACCTTAAGTTGTCTAAAACTTTTACATACCACAGGGTGATCTGGGATCCTATGAGGGGCCATAAAAGACCCTAGCCAGTCAAGATAGGGAATCAGCAGGGATATTCTTGAACAATTAGCCAGGGAAAGGAAGCCACAAAGGGAAGCTGATATGCAGGTGTCAAGGCATTCCAGCAATGTGCCTTAAGATAACCTCGTCCCTGGCTGAGAACAACTGGTGGGGATTCGCTACATCTGCTGCTTGTAGGATGGGCTTGGTTCATTTTAATCATGAACATCGCTTACTATCATACTTTTTAACCATCTACAAAATGGGATGATACTAGCTAGTTCACAAGGTTGCAGACTGATTGAGATCATGTTTGTGAAAGTTGCTGTCCAGGCTGAGCTGAAGCTGGCACGTGGCCAGGGGCTGGAGGGATTTAAGTGGATCTCTCACTTCAAGGCCTGTTTGCATGAGTTGATGCTCACAGTCGTTTGTTCTTGGTTGAGGGTTTGATTTTCTTCTTCGTTTCCTCCTCCTTCTCCTCCTCCTCCTTCTCCTTCTTCTATTAATTTCAAGTATATCATACATTGGTTAGACATTTATATAGTTTATAAAACGATCCCCCTAATTGTCCTTCTCTCCTCTGGTTTTCCACCTAGCCAATATATTAATGCTAACTACATTCCCTATGTCATGCTCCCCATCCCCATGACCATCTATCAACTACTGATTTGTGCTTCTTTAACCCTTCACCCCATCCTCCCAGCTCCCCAACCCCCATCCCCTCTGTTCATTACCAGATTGTCCTCTATATTTGTGAGTCAGTTTTTGATTAGTTTGTTCTTTTTGTTCCTTGTTTGTTTTTTGTTTGAAGAGTGCCTGGGAAGGGAGGAAGAATGGAGAAAGTGACTACTGTTTCTGTCTCCCTGTGGCAGACCCTGGCCCTCTGTAGAGAGAAAGAGTTGTGGTTATAAGAAACTTTTTGAGACTGTGCCCAAGCATTGTTGGTTCAGAACTCAAGGGACACAATGTCACATTGCATGAGGAGAGGGCTATCCTCCCCCATACCCTGTCCATTCTTTCCATACTGCAAAGCAGTACTGCAGGCCCGAGGAAGCCACAAACAGTGGCATGGTAAGGGTGGGGCATAAGGCCTAGCAGGGGCAGAAGACCATGAGGCAGCAGACTCAATGTTGAGTACATGGAGACCAGACTTCCCTGGGGATTCTCGGAAATGAGTGTTGGACGACCCCAGAGAGATGTGAAGCAACACCTAATTTGATGAGCCAACGGAGCTAGGAGCTTGCAAGGGTCAACTTTACCTCAGCTTTACCTTGGTTGCACTACTTCTACCCTAAGTCTGGGATGGAAAAAGCAAAGCCTCATTCTCATAAAAAATGGAAAAATTCTTTTTGCTTTTCTGGGTCTGGGACACAAAATTGCTTGCTAGTAATGCTGGGGTTGCTAAGGTATTGTTTTTCTATCAAGTGTGTAGGAGAAAGGTTAACAGGGTCAACTGGCTGCTTGTCAAAGAGCTGCTTATCAAGTGCCATTCAGTCAGATCTCTCATCCCAAAGTTCAGATGCTTCCCCTAGATAAATTTACCCCTAGATTCATCTTTAATAAAAAGAAAACATCTTCAACAAATAAAACAAAACTACCTTATGCCCCAGCAATTCCACTTCTAGGCATATACTCCAAAGACAGATAATCAAACAAATACTTGTACATGAATGTTCATAGCAGCACTATTTACAATAGCCAAAATGTGGAAACCACCCAAATACCCATAAACTGATGAATGAATGAACCAAAGGTGGTATATCCATACAATAGAATATTATTCAGTCACAGAAAGCAATGAAGTACTGATACACACTCAAACATGGATGAACCTTGAAAACATGATGCTAAATTAAAGAAGCCAGTCACAGAAGACACATGTTGTAGTATTCCAAATATAGGTTATGTCCAAAATAGGCAAATCTATAGAGACAAAAAGCAGATTAGTGGTCACCAGTGGCTCGCAGATGGGGAACATGCAGAGTAACTACTAAGGGGTATATGATGTTTTAAGAGGGTGATAAAAATGTTCTAGAATTCAATAGCAGCAATAGTTGCCCAACATCGTGAATGTACTAAACGCCATGGAATTACACACTTTAAAGTGGTTAAAGTGGTGAATTTTATGTTATGTTTACTTTACCATAATTAAATAAAGAAAACAGGAAGGAGCATATATTTAAATAGAAAACATTAAATATATTTCAAGTGCTTTCTTTCTCAGCAACCCATTTTCTTGATTTTTAGTACAATAATATCTCCTGCATCTTGGAACTCTGTGGGCAGCCCCACCTCCACAGAGCTCAGGTGAGAATGAGGAAGAAACCATGGGTCCAAGGACTTCCCTACTGAGGGAAGTCCTTGAGAAGTCCTGTGAGAAGAAGACCTGAAGGGTGAGCCTGTGAGCTGAGCCCATCCATGAATTATGACCTAGTACATGTCTGGATCACAACGATTCCTGAATTGTCAAGACAAGGGTGATTCTACTCTGGGTCTCTCTGCCTTGTCACTTAGCAAAGTATGTGTCCCTTGATTTGTTTCTGAGACCTTTGAAGATTTTAAAGGAGTTTCAGGAACAGACTCCATTTTGTTATATAAACTCATGTTCTCTGATTGCCTGACGAAGGCATAACTCTGAACCTAGGACCAAGTGTTGAAAGACCAGAGTTCCATCTAATAGCCACAACATCTCTAATGTGATGCTGGCCCTCAGATTTTTTGTGAGGCAGGGTGGTTTCAACACAGGGTCATTATGCAAGCCTAATATAATAATGCACGTAAAAGCATTTTATGAATGATGAGATGCTATATGGATGTAAGCTACTAATTATTGTGTTGCCAGCAAGAATTCCCACTGTGAGCGCAATGCTAATAATCAGTAGTAACACGTACTACACATTTTGTGGAGCACTTAGATTATTCCCAATTTGACTCTTCCGAGCGATGCTGCAGAGCCTGTAGCCTTGCACTCCCGGGCAAGTGCATTCCTTGAGGGGAGTTGCTGGGTCAAGAGCATTTTCATAAAGCCTCCATTCTAAAAACTCAAATATTAGAAAGTGTTCATGTGAAACCCTGGCTGATGACAGTTACCTCAGAGGCAAATACCTCAAGCACTTTTCCCACAGATGTGTTATTTACCTGTTGTGGTGCAATGTAAGGGTTCACAACTCCTGTAACTCACTTTTCACCAAGATTGATATTGCAGTAAGCAGTAGGAATGCACAGGAGACTGTGTCAAGAGAAAGAGAAGACAAAGTTAAGGGCAGCAAGAAAAACAACATTGAAGAAACTGAAATAGAACAGAAAGCTTGTGGCTGAAAGGAAGGCATGATAAAGAAAGAGGGAAAATATAGCTAGTTTCTACCTGAAAAAGAGTCCTATAAAAGTTTTCCTTTGAAAAAATCTATAATACTAGTAAATAGCAAAGTTCTAGCTGGAAAAGTAAGATTTCAAAGTAGGAAGAGATATTCAGAATTTATCCCCTAATTTTGTAGATAAAGAAACGAGGGCAGGGGTTTAACTGATTTGCTCATGGACACTGCCTATTAGTAACATTGTAAAGATCGTGGCCCTTGCTTCTCATTTGTGCTGTATCATGGCCTTTATTTTTCCTTCCATTTTTCTCTACTTATCCCTTTATAATTACTCTACTTAGGCAATATGGATTATTCATTCAGAGCTGGAACATTGTTTTCTCATTTCACTGAGTTTAAATAGGGATGACAGGGCCTATTCTTAATGTTTAACAATCAAAACCAATTATGACTCTTTCTTTCCCTCATGCAAAAAAAAAACACACTGTCCTTTTCAGAATGTGTTGTTTTCATTCTATGGCATAAATAGACCAATGAGAACAATAATATGGCAATAAAGCCTCTGGAGAAGACATATACTAAATATAATCAAGTAAGCCCAGTTATTCAGGGTTGGAGAAATAATGCTATGGATACAAAATAAAGAGAAAAATAGCTCAAAGGACATTGAACTCATGGGTATGAGTCAGGGCACACTCATGTGTAGTCAGCCCAGTGATATGAGCAGCTCCAACAAGCTCAGTTTCCTTCCATTTTTGAACCCAAATTCCCCAAACTGTCCAAGCTATACCTGGCTAGACCAGAAAATCTTCCCGCTTTGCCCCTGCACCAGAGGAAAACTGATTCAAGAACTGTCCTAAGTGTTAGTTCAGTTAGTTACCCATTCATCTATCCATCCGTCCTTCCATTTATCTAGCAAACATTTGTTGAACTCCCATCATATTGGAATTCGATTAGTGAATTTGGAAACAGATTTCTGATTGGAAATAACAGCCAAGTCTTGATTTTTGGCTCTACAATATCCCCACGTGTTTGTTCCTTGTTTACAGAGAAGAACAGCCAATCCTCTGAGGCTTTGTCCCGCTGTGGAATTTATATGGATGTGGTTGCTTTTTTTCTTTGTCATCCTAATAGAGCTGGAGAAATGAAACAAGAAAAATAACTGAATATAGAAGGGATTCCTATTTTTCTTGGACAGCATCTTGAAAAAGCCATTCTTTTGGAAACCCCAAGAGGAGTATTTGCCAGTGAGCCAGCCCTTCGACAAGACAGAAAGAATTCCAGTGGCAGGGGCTGCCCCAGAAGACAGTCCTTGTTTAAAAAAGAAATACTCTTGGAGGTCCTTTTCTCACATATGATCCTGGCTTAATTCAGCACTAGAGGCATTTGACACCAGTGTCATTGGGAAACCGTGTCCTCAGGGTCCAGGGGACTCTGACCATGGCCCTGCTCTTGCTTTTCCTTGGCAAAATTGTCTGCATTTCTGGTTTCAGGGACTAAGGGACCCAAACAGAGTACTTGCCTAAAATCCTGGGAATGTTCATAAAATGTGACTATCTGAAATTGGAAGAAAGAGAAGTGAACACAAAATGGATAAGATAAGCTACCTCCTTGACTGTATGAGGACAGGGGCTCTATTGATTATATTTATTGCTTTGTCTCTGGTGTCTAGGTAAATGATGTTCTGTGCTCAATAAATATTTGTTTGGTTAAAAAATATCACCATTGCAATCTTCCCCGGAAATTGTTGCACTGAAAACTACTAAGTGTTAGAAAGTACATCAGACGTGGAAGAACAAAGCCTGAATCTGATTTCTGGCATTTCTACTTACACACTGTAGGTATCAGTTCTCACATCTTTAAAATGGGGTCAATATCATCAAGTTCACTGAGCTATTGGGAAGATTAAATAGAATAGCATATGCAAAAAGCCCGAGCACCATGCCTGGCACAGTGATATATGCTTAATAAACATGGAGTCTGATCCATAAAATTAGAGGACTGCATAAATCTTAACAAAAGGGCTGGCTACAGTGAGTCTAAAAAGTAAGCACCAATTTAAAATGTAACTAGTGAAAGAGAAGCTAACATCATGAAAATCCTAGCCTGTCCTAAGGAAGTGTTACAATGACAAAAACATTTGGTGATGAACACAAAGAATATTTATAAATGAGAATCAACAGGTAAAGTTTTGCTAGTGTTTCTTTGGCAATTGTCAGTGCTAACTTTATTTTCACATGAACAAAACAGCTTTCTTGAATTATCAAGTGATGTCTCATTTAAATTTGCATTCAAACTCCTTTTTAGAAAATTATCCAAAATTTGAAAATAAGGCAAAGAAGTTATCATATGCTCTTGTTTTAATGTAATATTAGAGAATTGCCTAATGAACTCACTTAAGGATCATCTGATGCTCTGGGGAATTATCATTTTGTTTGACTTACTATTTATTATATATTATAGACTAAGTGTTTGTGTCTCCCCTCAAATTAATATATTGAAACTCTAACTTCCATTGTAGCTGTGTTTCTAGATGTGTCTCTAAGGAAGTGATTAAAGTTAAATAAGATCTGATAAGATTCGCGTACTTATAATAAGA
>JAQQSQ010002567.1:0-10598 GCA_028627145.1 Eidolon dupreanum | reverse complement strand
TGTGTGTGTGTGTGTGTGTGTGTGTGTGTGTTTTGGTCTACGAGGAAGATGTTCAACTCTTAATCTCAATTAAGAAAAAATATTTGCAACAGCTATGGAAAGGGTTAATATGTAATGTTCAAATCACCAAAACAAAACAAAACAAAACCATACTAACACTCCAAGACATGTTTTGACAACTGAAAAAAGAACTTCAAAAAACCGAGAGCCAAAGAGCTACCAGTTTTAGCATCAAATTTACAAAGGCTAAGAATAATGACGCCCCCTCTCCCTGGGGGCAGGGGACAGGCAGACAGAGGACAGGAGGCCAGGGAAACCCATGCGACCTTTCGGGAAAGCAGTGTGGAGCCCAGGGTCTGCTGTGAGGCCCCCGCACATACGCTCTCTCAGTTTACACTTCTTGTACGCCACTGTAAGGAAATAATTTGAGGTGTAAGACATTATTTACTCTGAAAGGCATTCACTGCAATGTTATTCCCAACTACAAACACACACAAAACCTGCAAACGACCTGTGTCCACAGTTAGGGACATCAACGCTAGTGGCTCTGTGGCCACTAAAACGTTCGTCAGAGCGTTTGATATAAGGATCGTGCTTATTTCTTTCCTTAAAAAAAGAGAATTAAAAATCTAGTATTTCTAGATACGTAATGGAAATATGTTTAACCACATTCACAGATAAAAGAACGGGAGAAGTAAAGCAGATGATAACATGATAACAGGCTCTATGCTTGGTCACAGCACAGGACATAATATTTATTTTCTATTGTCCGAAGTTTCCTCACTATTTTCTGTAACGAACAATGTGTTACAGCTAATATAACAAATTAAACATTTCCTTTAGCCAACAATACTTTTGCAATTACTTTTGTTGGCAATTTCTTAATTTAGTCAATAAAAATCTTGCTGTAAGCCAAACTTCAGGACAAATGCCACACGGATAATACGCGGTTGAGTGCGAATGCTCGCACCCCACCTAGGGGAAGTCAGGGAGGGCTTCCTGGAGGGAGAACCGAGTCTGGAAGGATGGGAAGTGGTGCCTTGCGTGCAAGGTCGTGGGAGGGAGGCAGGAGACGGGGGTGGGGGGTGGGGGGGGAGACGCTAAGCGCTTCTGGTGCGTCACGAAGGGTTACAGGGGGTCGTGAGGATGGCCGCCAGGGGAGCGGTGGCAGGAGGGCGGCGTTCTCTAGGGATCACCGGGACACCATGGCAAAGACCGACCAGGGTCGATCTCGGAGGCAGGCGGCCACGCGAGGCTTCAGGGCCTCAGCAGAGCCGCGCTGACGATTCCGGGGGGCGGGGAATGGGGGACTGGGTCCTGGGGGACACAGCAGGGGTGCCGGGCTGGTCGGGGATGAAGATGCTCGGTGGCGGGGGGTCCGGGTAGGACACGGCGACGTTGTGAGGCAAGGTAAAGCCACCAGCGTGGCTAGACCCGCACAGCCGAGGGTCCGCAGCCGTGACAAAGGAAAATGGCCGGGGAGTGAAACCCGGCCCCTAAGGGAGCACGCAGCGGGCCGGCCGCGGGGCTGCGGGGCCGGAGGGCGGTGTCGGTGTGGGGACGCCCGGCGGGGCAGCCCCCGGGCAGGTCACTACGATGTCCTGCATGGCTGCCGTGGACAGCACGGACCGGAACTGACAGAAACGAGTCCCATTTACCATCTCTTCCTGCCCGCGGCCCCTGCCGGCCCCCTCCTCCCCTCCGTGCCCCGCCCCCCAGGGCTCCCCGACCTCCAGGGAGGGAGAAAAACCGGGGTGCCTGCGGAGAGGGACGGGCAGGATGCACCACCACGCAGCAGGCGCTGCCCCGCGACTTAACCAGAACCCCACGATCCGGAACGACGGCGCCGGTCCTCGCTCCCTCTGCAGGCCGGCAGCGGCCCGGTTTCGGGGGCGGGGTCCCCTGCGGAGCCGGCCGTGTGCCGGGCTCGGTGCCGAGGCCCGGCCGGATCTCTCAGCTCATTCCCACAATGAGCCCGGGAAGGAGAGCCACCTTCACGCGAGGAGACCGGGGCGCGGGAGGGCGAAGTGACCTGCCCAGGTCGCGAGGCCGGTCGGCGGTGTGGCCGAGTCCTGGGGCGCCTCCTCCGAGCCTCGGGCTGCTGGGGGAAGGGGTGGGGTGCAGGATGTCAGTCGCCATGGAAACTCTCATCCTCTACCACCCAGACTGTCACAGGAGGTCCTAGGGGCCAGGCCCACAGGGAGGACCTGTCCTGGGGGATGCTGGTGCTGGCCACAGTCCGAGGTCCCCCCCGCGGCATGTCCGACCCTGCTCCGTGTAGCGAGGCCACGTCACCCGCCCAGGCTGCAGGGCTACTGTCCGCCCCATGGCCAGCTCGCCCGGCTGAAGAATGTTTAAAATCCCCGCCAGAGACACACAGCATCGCTACACACTGTCCAGGCTTAACGACGTTTACGAAGAGCATTCGGTCATTTTATTTTTATTCAGTCGTTTTATTTTTAGGGTGCCTTTCAGCAGTTTCATGCATGAAATGAGTTACTCAGCACAAAGCCCCAGCTTTAAATGCTGTGCTGATAATAACTGAGGCATTGGATTAAGGTGCCTGGGTCTGTGGCCACCTTGGGGAACCGGCTCACTCCTACGTGCTGTGTAGATGCCAAGCCTGGCTTTCTAGTTAAAACCTATGAGAGGAGGCGCGGTCCCATTTTGAAGATTTCAGATTATTTCACTTATAAACGTTTCGTTCAAAATTGCCGGCTCTTAAAGTTATTTCAAAATATAAAAACATTGGGAGATTTACTCCAGTAGATAAGAAAATTCGCTTTTTTAATTTAAACTAAATTACTATTGCATTTTACCTCGACACTTCTATGAAAGCCTCAGACTTCAGTTTCGTCAATTAAGGAAAAAAGCATAAAATAGTTTATTCCATAATAAGAAAGCCTGGATTATTTAAGTGAGGAAGAAGCTTAATGAAATGTTTCATGAATCATTAAAATAGTAACTATTTGTTTAAGTGTTTGAGAAACTTAAAAATTTTTCAGAGTCAGCCAGTGCCCTGGGTGGGTGATACGCCTGAAGTCATTTATCAGCTTCTATAGAGAACTGTACACTTAATTTTACGAATGACACTTCCTGGCTGTCACGACATTCTGCAGTGCGACAGAAAGCTAAGTTAAGGACGCGTGAAAGTCTTCGCAAATGTCCCACCTTCGAGTCCAGCAAATCCACCTCCAGCGATGACCACGGTACATGCAGAGGTGAGTAAGCACGTGGGGCCCGTGTCCATAAACGGTGGTGAACACAGACAGAGCGCCGTGTGGCTGTCGGGGACACTTAGAACGACTGCGTTACGAACCGATACTTGCTCCAAGATTGTGAATTTGAACGGAAAACTTCAGCGAAGGCAGCGAGAACACACAGGCAGGGACCAGGCCCTCGCGCCTCGGAGACGAAGTCCAGTTTTGAGCAGCATTGCTTTCTGGAACATTTCGTCTAACACGGAAGAAAGCCCCGCCTCCTCGGAGCTCGGCCCTTGCACAGAACAGCGCTCGTCTCTTCCAAAGGTGGCATCTGAGCATCAGGACACACGGCCTCCTCTCCGGCCCCCGTCCCTGGACGCCTGCTCCCACGGGAGTGTCATCAGTGGAAGGGACCCACCGTGGTGTCCGGCCTGCCTGGTGTCCAGTGTGGGGTCCGTCGCTTTCCTGCTGGAGACCCTCAGTCCCTGCTTGCTCTGTCCCTGACTTCCCCTATTTCACAGCCCTGCTGGGACTATGGAAGTAAAAGGCCCGGTATGTTCTCACGTGCTCAGTACCCGCCCCTCACGGACTGTTAATTGGGGTTTCAGCTCCCAGGACGGCCTTCTTCCCTCGAGGTGACCCTCACTGTGACGGGGCTGGGGTAGCTGACAGGGGTGTAGGGCCCGCTGCCTGGGGTGGCAAACAGGTGTGGAAGGCAGGTGCTCTCTCTCAGCGCTCAGAGACCTGCACTGAGGTCAGCGGTGGGACCAAGAACGGAGCAGCCACGGGCAGCAGAGGCCTGGGCCGGGCCGGGCACGGGGGGAACCGCACCCAGCCCCCCACCTGCGGCCGCATCCCCAGGCCACCGCACTTCCAGCCCGCTGGGGTCCTTCTGCCTCCGTCCACCATGGCGCCGAGGCTGCTCGGGCCGAGGCCTCCCGACGGCAAGGCTCCGGGTCACGCCTCCACGTGTGCCCCTGTGGGTCTTTCCATAGCATGAGACACTGCCCACCTCCCTCCCTCCCTCCCAAGTCAGGTGACTCTTCTCTGTCCCCTGGCTCTGGGACGTGCCAGGTGACTCTGTTCTGCTCACCTTCTCCATCCACCCATCCATCTATCCATACATCCCCCAGTGCTTTGTCCTCAGCATCTTGAGATTTGATCTCCTCATGACCCAGGTAGCTCGAACCATCCCTGAACTCGGATGACTCCCCCCCCACACACCCCGGGTCTAGGCCAAGATCACTAGGCTTGTCCACCTGGGCAGCCCTCAGCTACTCCAGTACAACACTTCCAGAACGAAATGAAACTCTGCTGTCTTCCCCTCCCTGCCCTGCCTACCCACTCGCTCCTCCATGATCAATGGCACCACGACACGGCCCTCCCCCACCCCGGCATCGTCGCCGGGGGCCTGGCAATCAGGCCGTGTGCTCACTACTTTTTCCTCCTTGTCCCACAGTCTTTATAATTTTTCAAAACCACAAAGTCCAGTCATTTGAATTAAACCAGTTCCGGTTATTAATGTTACCCAGTGCATTCTGATTTGCACAAAATAGGTTTCACTATAAATAGCCGAGAATGGGAGCACAGAGCTGTTCCAGTTATAAGGAATTATTAGTGGATTTCACTGCAGAACAAACAAGTCTTTTGGGCCGGTTTTTGACACATCATTAGACATCTTCAAACCCCCAGAGAAAGGAAAAACTACATCCGGTCGTTGGACTTGGGGAAAAAAAAGGCTGTCCTCGTCTTGTGTACAGAGAGGGCTAAGAGCACACGACACACACCGCACATTTCAGCCCTGAGAACGAAGTCGTCTGGGACACTCGAGAACACCGTGCCGGGCTGAACAGCGCCCTCCAAACGTCCCTGTCCACCCAGAGCCCGTGACCACGGCCTGATTTGGGGGGAGGAGGCTCTTTGCAGACGCGACGAGGTCGCTCTGGATTAGCGTGGTCCCTCCCCCGACGACCGGCTCCTTGCAGGGAGAGAGAGGCTTGCACACAGACGCGTAGGTACACGGAGCCGGCTGCAGGAAGACGGAGGGTTTGGCCACCCGCCCGCGGGAGGAGCGAGGAACCCGCGTCCTCAGGGGCGCCTGAAGGAGCCCACTCCGCCCGCCCCTCGAGTTTGGACTTCCGGCCTCCAGGGTGTGAAAGGGCGGCTTTCTGTCGTTTTAAGACACCCAGCTCGTGGCCACTTATTACGACGGCCTTGTAATACACACACGCTGTCACACATCGCCTGGGCGCACCGTCTTCCGTCAGACTTTACTTTTACCCAAGGGAATCGTGGTGATGCTTATTCTGGGACTTACTTACAGGTGCCTGGGAGGGGAGAGCCTTGGCCCCCCAGCCTGGCCACACGACCAGGTGGTGGACGCAGAAAACGGAAGGCCGTCGCCGTCTCTCTTTCTGGAGCTGTGCCCGGGCACAGGGCACCGACGGAAGCGCACGGCCGTAAGCAGCACCTGGGACCCGGCCTGCCTCCTGGAACGCGCAGGTGAACTTGGACGTCTCCATAACAAATGCTTGCTGTGTCTTAAGATTCCGTGGACGGTGACGAGGCCGCAGGTCACTCACCAGTTTCTGCCTGGGATGATCACTGGGGAGAACAAAGTGGCCCAGGGCCAAGCACAAGGCGAAGGGGCCAGGAAAAGTGAGCGAAGCCGAGTCCTGGTCTTAACCCCACCTGGACAGAGAGGGGGGCGGGGGGCGGGGGGCAGGGAAGCCACCGTGCCGGCTTAAGGGCTCAGGGGCCCTGTTCTCCGAGGAGGATGGGAGCTGGAGGTGACGTCTGTGCAGCCTGGACACGGGGTCCGGGCTCTGAGTTTAGGGGGCCCGCTGTGTCCCCCAGAACCAGCAGTGGGGGGAAAGCAGAGCCTCCATCACACTGCAGAATCGTGGGGTCCCTGGAACAGCCTGGCCACTTCGGGGGCTCTGTCCAGGCCCCAGGGCTCTGCAGATGGCCCCAGATGCACTTGGCCATGGGTCATTTCTTTCTGGAATACTTTACTAATTTTTGAAATATTCATTCTGATCCACTTATTTTGGTTTTCTTCTTTGGAGACTCGAAGTTGCTGTGTTGACTCTCCTTTGCCTGTCTCATTAATCACAGGAGCATCTACAGATGCTTAAAACGTAAAAGCATGTACAAATACAAGGCATACGTGTTTTTATTCTATAGGTCTCGTCTCCAAAGTGAAATGCTTGCTCTTCTAATTATATTTTTCTCCTTTTTTTAGTTTCCATTTTTATTTATACTGTACAGTAAATTAATTTTTCCTGTGGTAGTACACGGATAATTTATGAACAAGTAATCATCCATGTGTCAGATGGATGGTCCCTCAGAAGTCCGAGATGATCTTGGGGTGCATATGGGACGACCGGACACTGAGGCTTTGAGAGGTCTGAGGCCCACAGCCAAGAACCACTGATTTCAAAATCTAGCCAAAAGTCTTGCACACCTAGTTGCTCAGTAAATATTAGCCGATTCACCTTAGAAGGTCTTTCGATAGATGTAATAAACATATATCTCAACTTGGCAAAAAAAGGGGCAGAAATGTAATTTGAGTAACAGTATTCAAATATCTTAAGACCCATGCTTCATCTCTGCCCTGTATAATAGCAATTACTTTTTCTTTGATTTTTCTTACTCTAACTCTTAACTGCATAAAAAGAAGCCTGCAATCCTAAATATCCAAAAGGGAATTATCTAGGTAGCATTGATTTGCTAAGGCAATTTTTGTTTTGTTTGAATTCATCTAGTTTTTTAATACACTATATAAATTGTCACCCAAATCAGTTCTTTGTTTTAAGGCTATATATAATTCCTACTAGGTAGTTCTCCTCTACCTGCTACACACAAATCGCAGGTCAAAAACAAAACGGAACGACCTCAGTAACAAAACCGACAGTTTGTCGCACAGATAAACGTCAGACTGGTGACCAATACCTTAGACTTCAGCAAAGGGACCAGAGGAGATGCCCACCCCAAGTGTGGGATTATGAATCCTTTTCAATTCCGATCTATGAGGAAAAGTCTTCTTGTTCTGTCATTTGGTTTTTTCGCTGGGGGTTTGGGTATTTTTTCTTTTGCTCATATGACTGGGTCTCAATCAACGCTGACTACCGTGTTGTTTCCTGCAGTGAATCCTCAGAACTGTTTTGTTTAGATCATATCACGCCATTAAAAAGAGGTACTATATACCCAGTCACACCGCCCGCAGGCGGATCTGTTTCCACCGGTTTAGTGGGTTAGCCAACCCGCCCCCCACCCCCACTGGTTTCAGAGACACCGGTTTGAAGCTACGTACAGATCAACGGGAATGTCACTTAGACCCAACTGTGCAGACTTGTCTCTCTGTCACCACCGTGAATTCAGTTTCTCAGGAAAGCTGTAAAAGTCCGTCTTTCCTTTAAACAGAGAAATCCTCTCCGTTAAAATATGCATGACAGAGTCTTCTCGAATAAAAAGTAAAAATCTGTGTAATCTTTCACGATGCCACTGTGATTTCTAAAATTATTTCATGTGGCTATGCTGTGGACTCGTCCCTAAACTCACTCAGGGAGGCTGAGTGAGAATACTTTTTCCAGCAATTGAGGTGCCCGAGCCCCGCCCCTCCCCCTCCCCCCAGCCCCCACATTTGCCCTAGGCTCTGATCCTCCAGTCTGAGTCAGCTACCGGGAGGGAGAGGCCTCAGAGCCTCCTTGTGCTGCTTTTCAAATTAGTGACTCATGTTGTAAAACAATAACTAACATTTAAAAATGTTACGTATGTTCCACTTTTTAACATTTACGAAAGTTACTTGTAAACATTGAAACCAACTCAACACCTAAGAAACGTTAAAATCACGAGGCTAACAGCTCGACGGCTCCGGCCAATGCAGTCTGATCTGAGTTTCATTCCAGGTTAAAATGTGAATTCACTGTGAGTCATGGTCATTCATCTCTTAAGACTGTCGGGTTGCTTTTATTTCGAAGGTGTAAATGACCAGGCAGGTAAAGAACAACAGAGAGGTAAGAACTGCCCCCTGAAGCATTTAAATTGCTTGAGAAGGGGCGCCAGCCAGTGGGGGTGGGGGAGGGCTCTCAGGCAAGCGTGCGTGGGGACACTACAGTGTGGCATGCATCCTTGGGCTAGTCATCAGGCCTCCAAAGCTCCTTTTGCAAATTAAGGAAATGGGGTGGAGATCCGTAATGTCTGAGATCCCTTCCAGTTCTAAGTCACACAGTCCTTTGATTTGACGCCATCAGTCTGGGATAGTGCTTGGCAACTGTGCCTGTTTGATCTGAGGGAGAGCTCGGGGAGGCTGTTTGACATGCATCTTTTATGGAGCTGGAACCCTGGCAGGAAGGCTGGTCTCCACGCAGTCACCGTGGCCTCCCTGGTCCAAGTCTGCTACCGGTGGGCGTGCCCTCACTGCAGTGACAGAATGAGGTGACAAGTGGCTCGGCAGCGAAAGGCAGGGCTCAGAGCTATTTGTGGACAGTGTCTCAGGAAAGCTGAGTTGCTGAGTTCCTAGCTGCTGCCTGGCTGTGTGCAGAGGGGAGCAGTGAGCCAGTTGCAAGTGACAGGTGGGGCGTGGGGAAGCCGGGGCCCACCCTCCAAGTCTCCTCAAGGGCTGCCCAGTCTAACGGCCAGCGACTGTGGCTCGCTGCCCAGCGAACTGTCATCTGCTGGCGTCGTTTCGATGGCCCCCAGCTGCAGGAAAGTCTTAATCATGGGTGCCCAGAAGTAGAGCTGAGACTCCCTGAGCCACTTAGGGAGTCACCCCGATGAGGTCACCACACCCAGATTAGAATGCTTTCCAGTTCTAAAACTGTGACGGGCTGAGCAGACGGCGCAGCCCGCTCCACGGGCCTTTCCTGGTGAAGTGGGGGCAGCGGGCAGCGGGCAGCGGGCAGCGGGCAGGGCGCCTCTACGCAAGGGACAAGCACGGGCTACAGGGAAGCGTGATTGGAGTGCAGGTTTTGTCGGCTTTGCTGAGCTCTCATTTACATGCCATGAAATTCATCTGCATAAAGTGTACAGCTCAAGGATTTTTAGTAAACGCACAGAGCGGTGTGACCAGCACCACGACCTAATTTTAGAGCATTTCCATCACCCGGAAGATATCTGTTTCATGCCGTCTGTTCCGTGTGGCCGGTTTTGCAGAATCCCCCTTGGAGGACACTCTGCCCTGCCGACGAGTTACACTGTATCAACGGTTTACTGGATTTTTTGCTACCTCCAAGGTCACCATGGATGAGTAGCCAAATGCAATCCCTACTTGTTAACTTTGTAACATTTTTTATGCCTCGCCCTTGGTCCTCCATACACAGTGGAACGCTCCCCACCACCCATCTGGCCCTCAAGCCCCTGCCACCCACCTTGCCCCTATGGTCCAGCCCTATCTCGACTTTCCTTTGTCCACCTTGCAGCTTTTGTGTGTGTGTGTGTGTGTGTGCGTGCGTGCGTGTGTGTGTGTGTGTGTGTGGTAAAATACACATAACATGAAATTGAACATTGTATTCATTTTTGTGGCATTAAATACATTCGCATTGCTATACAACTATCACCAGCATCATCTCTGGAAACTTTCGTCCTCCCAAACGGAAACTCTGTCCCCATTAAACGCTCACGGCCGTTCCTCCCTGCCCTGGCACCCGGCCTTGCACTCTCTGTCCCTACGATCTGACTGCTCGAGGGACGTCATGTGAATGGAATCGAGTAGTAGTCATCTTTTTCCAACTGGCGTATTTCACGCAGCATGATGTTCTCCAGGCTCATCCACACTGTGGCATGTGGCAGGATTTCTGTTCTTTTTCAAGGCTCAGTAACATTCCACTGCGTGGATGGACCGTGTGTCGTGCACCCGCCCGTCGATGGACACTGGGTTGAGACCCCCGTGGCTGCTCGCAGCAGCACCCCCAGGAACACGAGCGCACACACCTCTGCTCTGCATCGGCGCTCGGCTCTTTCAGCTCGATGCCCGGAGGCGGGATCGCTGGACCACACGGTCCGGCGGCCCCTTCACCTGCGAGGACACGTGCCGAGACCCCCAGCGGATGCCAGACGCCTCGGAGAGTCCCGGAGCCTGTGGGTACCATGGCTTCCCCTGCAGTTATACCCGTGACGCAGTCTCTCTCTCTGGATATCTTGTTGTACTGTACTCGCCTTTTTTCACTTCAAGGAAGGACTCGATGGCTTCCGTCTGGAGGGAAGCTGCCAGCATCACTGTGCCTGCGTTTTGGGGCTTTTATCACTGAAAATCAGGGTGACATGAACACAAGCACTGTGACGCTGCAGGAGGTGACGCGATCACCGAGACGGCTGAGTGACTGCCGGAGGGGACTGCACGCCACGGGGAGACGCTGGGCAGAGGGCCAGTTCACGTCCCCGGCGGGACGGGGC
>JAQQSQ010002566.1:0-10598 GCA_028627145.1 Eidolon dupreanum | reverse complement strand
GTCTGTTAGAAATCTTGACTCCATTATTCCTAGATCTTTGTTCTATTCTCTCATATGATTTCTGCTTCTTTGTCTTCCCATTTGGGCTGCCTTTCTGTGTCTGCTTCTATGTACTAAGCAAAGCTTCTAAATCTTCTGGTCTTATTAGTGCGGCTTTGTGCAGTAGGTGTCCAGCAGCACAGTTCTGAGAAGTGTGCAGCTGCAGGCCAAGTTTAGCCCCAGCCTGTGCCCTTCTGGGGCCAGCTGTTAAGATTCAGTAAGCAATTCACAGATACTGTGCTTATAGTTGCCTCAAGAAACCATGCCAGAAACTAATGTCAGCTGCCACCGGTGTGTATCTTGGTGGCACAGGACTCACCAAGGACACAACTGAATGTGGCTTGGGAAGGGCTGCAAGTTGGAGGAGGTAGAGTTTCAGGGAATCCTCTGGGCAAAGCAACCTCTGTTATCTAGTTTGATGATGTCTCAGCTATGGCAGCGCCTGCCTCCACGCACTAGGAGAGGGGAGAGCTCAACAGAGGAAAAACAGATTCCACCAGCACTTGTGCCCTGGAGAGAGCCTCATGTCCAGCTCTCGCTCTGACAACTCAGTGTCCCCCTGTAAGTCCCTGGTTTCCCCCACCCCCAGCAGCCCACCAAGTGCTGGTGTGCAAAGACAGCGAATCTGTCACTGAAAAAGTCCACTCATGGACCTGCCCCTTTAAGAGACCTGTGCAGCTTCCGGCTGCCGCTCTGTAGCCTCTGTTCCACTCAGCCGCTGTGGCTAGGCAGACTCACATCCTCGCCAGTCCTACCTCCTCTTGTTGCAAGGTGATCTCTTCTTTCTTTCCCTAGTTGTAGGGCTTTGTTCATCTAGAACCCAAGTGACTCTGCTTGCTGTTTGCTCTATGTTTCCATCACAACTTTGATGTGGTTATAAGAGCAGATGAACAAAGCCTCTGTCATCTACACAACTTCGACTTCTCTTTCCATTCATCTATTTTTTGAATGTTAGAGTTCTGTTATTGTTTTCTGAATATTCTAATCCTGTGCTACACAAGGAAGTCATTTTTTATTCTAAGGAAATATTTCTATTTTCAGAAAAGACTTAATCTCTTACTTAAAAATTCTGCTTAATTCAAAGCGTTCTTTTCTATTACCAGGAAAATTGTTTTTCCCTCTAATATGTTCTATAAAATGATGATTGACTATTTTATTTACTATTCTTATAACAGCTTCTTAGCTGTAGCTCTGCCTTTCTTTCTCTATTCTAAGTTTTATATCATCTAAACTAGTCTTGTGTCCTGTTCCATGTTCTCCTTTTAATGTGATCATATTGGAAACAGTGAAAGCAATTTCACCTTAAGCAGAGATATGGGTACAAATGACACTTAACTATTAATTGCATCCTATGAATGTGCACCACAAGTAATTTTATAATTGAAATAAGTCCTCTCTAGCAATAAGTACAGTATCCAAACAACATGGTCTCAGATTTTCATTTTTCCTGTTTTTATATCTACTTATGATAATTATTATCATACTTTTCATTTATTGTAAAACAATACACCCAGACTTTAGATAAATAATTTATATGAGGAGGAAGTAATAAGAAGCAAGTATAAAATCTGGCAATCATTTCTTTGATACAGGGCTAAAACAATACTTGGCATAGCTATTTCTGAGTTTAGTCTACATATGGCAATTGAATTTATTTATTCTAGAATCTTCAGTTTAGGAAACTTCTATATGTGTGTTGGGGGAGGGGAGAGACAGAGAGAGACAGAGACAGAGAGATAAAAAGAGAGTTTCAAAAGAACCAGATTACATTTACACCTAATAAGTCACATAGCCTGGATATAACAAATTCTCTCCTTCAGGAATAATTCCAAAATAAATTCCCCACAGAGACACAACTTGCAAAAATATTAGGCATAGAACTTTAGAAGGAGTGGCCTTTGTTTAAAGTTTGGTCTTAGTCGTCATCTTCTCCTTATTAATACTGACTCCATTCTTATATTTCTGTGTATCTAGATATAGCCTTGCTATATTTTCTTCAAACTAAAATGTAATGTCTCAGAGCTTCACATTCTTGTTTTTAAACATTCTCATGTCTCCTTCAGTTGCTCACAAACTTTGTAAAAAATCTGTGAACAGCTTATCTTCATATATGTCCTTGGAATAGTCCTGAAAACCACAAATTTAAAGAACAGTTTATTAACATTTGTATGTGCCGCAGATTCCTCATAGTGTCTCCAACCTCAAGGGATATGAAATCTAGCTGCAAAGGTGAAATAATGTACATTAATCATTAAAAAAAAAAGAACAAAAATATGTGGTACATACTATAAGAACTATAGAAATTTAGAGAAGGGAAAATATACTGAGACTTCCGATAGTTAAAGAAAGTCTTATATGATAGAGAAGAATTGTCTTAGAGGAATACATTATATGTGAAGAGGCAGAAAAGAAATTATAATCCAAATAAAGGAATACATTTAAGAGATTGCAGATTATATTGAAATAGGTCAAAGGGGTTTGACTTGAAGTCTTGAATCTATCCCTCCTACCTATGTTTTCTTAGACATATTAATAAATCTCGATCAATAGTATTCTTACTAACAGTGCTTGGCAATTAGTAGGCAATTGTTATAAATTTATTGCCTTCCTTTTCCAATATGAATTAATAAAAGTATAGTTAAAAATGTGAAATAATTGTCATTTTATAAATTTGGGGGTAAGAAGTGTTTTTTTAAGATTTCAATGCAACCGTGAATCCCATACATATAACAGGTAACACAGAAAAAAGAATGAGACCATTTTAAAATTTCAAATATCATAGACATTAACACTCAAATGAAATGACACATGGCAGGTTAGTGTCTCTTGCTCCTTTGCTCCTTTTTACTAATGGCATTCTTGTTACTTGTGGGTAGGAGACATGTTGGCATAAAAAGTTATCAGACTACTACTGTGAAAGGGAATTGGTCTGAAAAAATAAATCCTCCGCTCTGAAGACTGGGGTAATGTAAAGTATACAGGAATTGACTAAAAGGTCAGACTAAGTTGCAGGGAAGAGAAGTAAAAAATAAAGGAGGGAGAAAATCCAAAGTGAAAATGTCACTGAAATGATGAAAAGGCCATCCAAAAGATGAATAAAGAATGTCTGTACTTTCTCGAGGATTTGGAATATATCTTTGGTTGCCAGAAGCATTATAGTAACCCCAGTGGTAGAGGATTAAATCTGTAATTCTTTCCAACTGATACAGAAATTAAGGGTAGGACTTCCTAAAAATACAGCCAGAGGTCAAAGGTAAATAGTATGGGTAAACCAGTTCAGGATTCCCATGCTACTGCTGGCCCTGCCCTCCTTCCCATCTCCTACTACCACATCAATAAGTTGACAATGTCTGTCTTTTAAGGTAAAAAGGAAACTTCTCTGTCAAAGATCTATGTTTAAATAAACTCTCTGTTGACAGTGAATACTAAGATTCAGCTGAGATGAGCAATGACGCTTTCACAGGATTCAGAATGTGGCTCTCTAGCATTGTCTATCTTTCTTTGTTGCCTGAACACAGCAATGCTTTCATGATTTGGGAAGGAATCTTTCAACAAACTTGCATCTGAGAATTTCCACAAATTTCATACACATTTGTAGAGCCAGATATCTGCCAAGTAGGTGCCATAAGCAATACAGAAAAAAAAAAAAATCAACTCCTCCTTTGTTCTCAACATTTACAACACAGTAACACATATATCTAATGCAAGAGCAAAGAGTGATATAATGGAACAATAAATAAAATGCTGTAAAAGCTGAGAGGAAGAAGTAAAATCTGAATGCTTAATAAAGTTTGCATGGCATTTATTCAATAGTACATATTAGCTAATAAGAAAAGACAAAAGTACAAAAAAAATGAAAAACACAAAAAGCACAGAAAATGAGCTTTCCTAAAGAATGTATAGTTGGCTTGTTCATCAAGTGTCCAGATAATGAGCATCATGCTAAGTTCAGCTATTATTCATAAGATTACTTCAATACTAACATCAATTTAAGAGATTGTAAATTGCTTCTCACCAAGACGCTGGTAGTATGACTTGAAAAATAAAAGCAGCCCTATTGTTACTCACTCCAATGTGAAATATCAACGTGAAAGATCAGAAATGTACAAACAGAACTTGGTGTAGCCATGAGAGCAAATGGCCCATGGACAAACTGACTGGGCCTACAAATGGAAGCTGTACGTGGGAGGTTGCTCCAGTTATGCAATAGCCCTGATCTGAACTGCTATAAATGTGTATGATGATTCTCAGGACCACAATCACAGAGCCATCTCACCCTGGAGCTTGAAAACCATACACAGAAGTATCTGCCATATGTCATCCAGTACTTTTGCATCTTCTCTCATCTCTCAACATATCACCTCTCATTTCTATACCTGTGTGTTCACCTGCTGCACATTTGTTTTGATAGCAGAATATGTAGAAGCGTCTTTTAAAATGTTTTCGCAAGCTAATCTAGAAGTTAAGTTTCCAAAAATTGAAATGACAAAAGAGTTTAGGGAATTGGAAAAAAGTGGGAAAAAAGATATCAATGAAAAATTAACAAAAATGTATTGAAATAATATCTTATGATTATTGATAAGGATTTTCAGTGCCAAATTCTTCAACTGATTCAGAGAGAACATCTACAAGTCCAAGTGGGCTTATGTCAATCTCCCACTGATTATAACCCTAACAATCAGCCAGCCATTGACATTAAATCCCATTAGTAATAAAGCAGGTAATGTCAGTGATCACCTATAAATCATAGGGAATGAACCAAAAATTTTTCTAAAAATCTTTCTCAGCTATCACATTCTATCATCCATGATACTGCATTTGTTTCAGAGTCTTCAATAAATCTTGTTCTGCCCCACTTCAGTGCATTCACATTTGTTAAGAATGTTCTTTCCTTACTTCCCCTTATCCCTTTTCTACTCAATTTCCACTTATCCTTGAAGAATCATCTAAAATCTTGTTATTTCCAGGAAATGTTTACCCAAATGTTCTTCCAAACTAGATAAGATCCTCTCATTACATGATCTCATAGGTTTCTCTTTAGATTCCTAGCAACTAAATAATTTCTTGTGCGATTGCTTATAAAATGTGTGTCTTCCATGCTATAACATGTAAACTCCAAGAGCTAAGGGACATTAATTGTCTTATTCACTATTCTACTAGATATCTAGCATTGAGAATTGTGACTGAATCACAGTAACTACTCAAAAATATTTATTGAATGAGTGAATGTTCCAATTAACTTTCATTTATCAAAATTTAAAAAATAAAGTACTATGATAGGATGATAAGAAATGTTAGAACCTTCAAGAAACTACATTGTGCTCATCACCTCAAAAATTAGTCATCCTTTCTCAACTCCATAGGCAGATGATTTCAGTGTGATGAAGAGAGTATGAAAATAAAAAAAAAATTTCAAAGACAGTTCAGGTATTAGAATTAAGCTAATGCAAACAGGACTTCAGAACCTCATTCCCTGTGTCAGGAAAAGAATTAGAATCATGCTTGGTACTCATGATGGGGGATGTTGGAAAATTGTGGTTTTCTTCTCTCCTCCTTAGTATCTTTACTGTCCAACTTACATTACAGTAAGAGTGAAAAGCAATCCATGCACATATGACCATGCTATTTAATAACAGAAAGCACAAAGTAAGAACGAGGTGTCTTTGTACTTAAAAAAGTTTATATTCTAGCAAGTATGCCTGCAATAAACTCATATCAATGCCAGCCATGGGAACTTCTCCAAGGGAATTTGAAAAGTTAATTAACTTTTTTAGGTGACTAAAATTATTAACAAATAATTATCCTACGCTTTTAAAGTGGTATTGTTTTAGCAAGGCGAAGAACTACTTAAAAGGAATCAGGTTCCATGTCAACCATGTAAGACTAATATAATATTAGAGTGAAAAGTAAAAATCAGACATGGAGAAGAATTCAGATATTATGCTAACTAGGCCAGGAGTATAATCAAGGTCAGTTACTATGATATGCATGATGTGACCTCATATTTGAAGCAGATACACATATAAAAGCCAAAGTCTATATCTTTCTCTGATCTCTTTGATTATAATCAAAGGCTATAAACTTAATAAAAATATCTGGCCTACTATATAACATGTTAAAATTTATTTTTATTTTGATCACTAAGGAATTTGGTAAAATGTGAACATGAACATTTGAAAAAATATACAAACATCAAGTTATAGGAAAGCATTTTATGACTAGTATTTAGTGTCAGAAAATCCCTTAATATTTGATGATGATGATGATATAATAATAATGTGCAATACACATGTCACTTTCTATATGCCAAAAAATTTGCTATTGATTATTTGAGTCAAAACTCAAAATTACACTATGTAATTTGAGTACTCCTATTATTTTAATGTTACAGAGTGGCAAACAAATTTAGAGCAATTAATAACTCACCCAAGATTTTAGCACTAAACCCAAGAACTTGGATTTAGACCCATATTTGTTTCATCCAGAACCTTGTGCTATAATCTTAAATAAGTAGTTTAACCATTTTATGATATATTTACATTTACATTAAAAAAATGATATTTCGTGATAGCAAGCTATCCCATAAGTCCACAAGGAGAATTTCTGGAATCATGGCAGCACGAAGTCTTAGAAAGAAGGTGCATGCATCATATAGTCGTCTATTCTATTTCTGCCCTTGGTTCATCACCAATTACTCACTTTCACCTATGTGTAATAAATCATTTCCATCCCTTTTACAAAAATGAAACTCAGTGCCTGGTAAAAACAAGATTTATTTCCTATATTATTTCTTTGTAGGAAAACTCCTGAAAGAAAAAGCAGAGGAAAACAATATACACAATAACACCAGACATTTTCATTAAATTTTTTATATTGTCAAGTCACAAAAAATAATATTTCAGCACTAACAAAAAAAGTAAAATTAAACTAGACTCTAAATATTTTTACAGCGACCAATTTTACAATAACTTTCAATTATTTGCCACAATGTGGCAATTTTACATGAAAGAGTAAAATTATTAGTAATAATATATTCATCAAATTTTGGAAATTGAGGGTAAAGGCAAATTTTAAAACATCATTGATTTTTATAAACTCAAAAATTAAGGTAAAATATCCTAAGCCATAGAATAATGCCTTCAAATTGCTTTCTGTTCATCAGTGAAAAAAAGGATATGTATCATTTCATACATTATGTATAAATAAATAAAAAGAATATATATATGAAAACTTTGGTTTGGGTTGGGTTTTGTGTTTTCAAGACATGAATTTTGGTAACTCTGATATTCATTTATTTAGAAAGTTATCCGAAAGAAAACTTGAGCACTTTTATGATGATGTACCCGATATTTTGCTCTACTTCTCAGTTCTTCTCACCACTACCCAACTGTCGACAATGATAAGATTTACATTTTCTATTTCATCCAGTGTCTATGTTAATGAGAAACAAACCAAATAATATATGTGATAGTATTTGGAACTTATCTACATAAGCCATAATTAGTAAGCTGCACCTGCACTTAACATAGAAGGGGAGCATTTAACCCCTGGAATACTCATGCTTGGTAGGAGGTCACTGCAGCCCTCTCTTTTCCTCACTTGTCTGGCCAATTTACCTTACTTGCTTTCTGCTTTGATTCCTGTTTCTCAGCAGCCCCTCAAATTTCTGCTAAGAGACTATCTACATTTCCTTCTTGTATTATAGCCTCCTCGTTGTCTCCAACTCTTCAAGACTATATCTACTTTCTATATGTCTCATAACAATCAGAGGTAGAGAAACAGGCTAAACTTTTGACAAACTTATAAGCTCACATGTCAAATTAGAAAATAGAGGAAACAATGTAAGGACATCTTGAAATCTTATAGAAATGTGCACACACAGTCTCACAGTCTTGAATATTTATAGTGTCTCACATTCTCAGTATCTCACAGGCAAAAGTCTCACAATTTCATATTATCCAAGTCTTCAGCCCCACAGAATTTCATTCTTAAAGCCTTTAGGTGGTCTAACAATAATAAGATCTGTCAGACTAGAGGTCACCCAGTTTTTGTGTTGGGTCCCAAAGCCTTACTGAAAGAAGATGTTTGAACATCTACTTCTTCACCAGACTTCTACCTAATTCAAATTTTGAAAAGATGAAAGATACTTGCACTCTTGTACACTGTTAATGGCAATGTAAAATGATGCATTGTGAATATATATATCCAAAGCCTGAGTATGTGTGTATGTGTGTGTGTGTGTGTGTGTGTGTGTGTGTGTGTGTACACAAAGGAAATAAATAAATATATATGTATTTCTTTTGGATATATGTGTATATATATATATATTTCCTTTGGATATATATACTTATTTTTTGGAAAGAAATAAAGTCACTAACTATTTCAAAGAAGTATCTACACTTGCATGTTTATTGCAGCAGTATACACAGTAGCTAAGATATGGAAATAAACTAAGTGTCCGTTCACAGATGAATAAAGGAAATACGGTATAGGTATGCACTGGAATATTATTCTCCCATGAGACAGAAGAAAATCCTGTCATTTGTGACACATGGATAAACCTGGAGGACATTATGCTAAATGAAATAAGCAAACACAGAAAGACAAATACTGTCTGATCTCACTTATATGTAGAACCTAAAAAAGCCAAACTCATAGAGTCAAAGTAGAACAGCAGTTGCAGGAGCTAGGGGGTCAGGAAAATAGAATACTATTTTTTGTAGAATTTGAAAGATAATCCTAAAATTTACATGATCCTGGATTAGTCAAAAACGGTTTTGTGTCTACAGCCATGCCACCCTGAATGTGCCCAATCTCGTCTGATCTCAGAAGCTAAACAGGGTCGGGCCTGGTTATTACTTGGATGGGAGACCACCTAGGAATACCAGGTGCTGTAGATATTAAAAAAAATTTTTTTTGAAAGAGAACGAAAGAATTGAAAACAAGATCTTTTGTTAATTAACAAATTTATTTATTTATTTTATTTTTTAGTTTTTTAAGTTTATTGGGGTAACATTGGTTAATGCAATTATATAATTTTCAGGTGTACATTATAATTTAACAATTATATATTCTATTGTTTGATTACCACTCAGAGTCCAGTTCCCTTCAGATACCATATATTTGATCCCCTTTAGCCACTTCACTCTCCCCCTACCCCCCTATATTTGACCCCTTTTACCTTGTCTACCTCTTCCCTCCTCCTCCACCCCCACCCTTGAAGAGTTATTTTTATACACATGTTTATAGCACCATAATTCACAATAACCAATAGATAGAAGCAACTTGGGTGTCCACCAATGGATGAATAGATTAAAAAATGTGATATAAACATACAACAAAATATTATTGTCTCAAAAAGGAAGGAAATTATAACATATGCTATAACATGCATGACTCTTGAGGAAATAATGCAAATACTATATAATTCCACTTACATGAAGTACCTAAAATAGTAAAATTTATGGAGACAAAAAATAAGATGGTAGCTGCCAGGGGCTAGAGGGAGAGGAAAATGAGTTTTTGTTAATGGGTAGAGTTTCAGTTTTGCAAGATGACAAAAGTTCTGGAGATTGCTTGCACAACAATGCAAATGTACTTAACATTACTGAACTGTATATATTTAAAAATGGTTGAGATGAAGAACCTGGCAAATGGTGTAGATGGTAGAAGTTTCGTTCATCCCCTCTTGCAACTACTCAAAGTTGAAATGGAAACACACAGCAAATGGCAAGCAGAGTTGACTTGGGGTCTAGATGAACAGAAGCCCTACAACTAGGGAAAGAAATAAGAAATCATCCTACAACAGTAGGAGGTAGGAGTGGCAAAGATTCGTGGCTGCCAGGTCCCCAGTGGCTGAGTAGAACAGAGGCTACGGCATCAGCGTTGGCAGCTGTAGACGCCTCTTAAAGGGGCCATGTCTGCAAATGAACTTTCCTGGTGATGGACCTGCTCACTCAGCTGCTTGGGGGACACCAGGAAATTACAGGGGGACACTGAGTTGTCAGAGCAAGGGCCAGACATGAGGTTTCCTTCTGGGCATAAGTGTTGGCAGTATCTATTATTTCTTTTTTGAGCCCTCTCCCCTCCCATTGATAGCTGAGACTTTATCAAACTGGATAACAGAGGTTGTTCCACTCAGAGGATTCCCTGAAACTCCACCTCTCTCAACTCACAGGCCTACCCAAGGCACATCTCATTGTGTCCCTGGTGAGTCCTGTGCCACTTGCTGAGCAACACTGACCTCAATTTCTGGTGTGGCTTCTTGAGGCAACTATAATCACAGTATCTGTGAATTGCTTACTGAATCTTAACAGCTGGCCCCAGAAGGGCACAGGCTGGGGCTAAACTTGGCCTGCAGCTGCACACCTCTCAGAACTGTGCTGCTGGACACCTACTGCACAAAGCCGCACTAATAAGACCAGAAGATTTAGAAGCTTTGCTTAGTACATAGAAGCAGACACAGAAAGGCAGCCCAAATGGGAAGACAAAGAAGCAGAAATCATATGAGAGAATAGAACAAAGATCTAGGAATAATGGAGTCAAGATTTCTAACAGAC
>JAQQSQ010002565.1:0-10599 GCA_028627145.1 Eidolon dupreanum | reverse complement strand
GGGCGTGTGCTTGCCGAGACCTGTATTTAGTCCATATTCAGCTGTCTGTCTTGTGTCCACACATTTACCTATTTGCTTGTTGAATAATGTTCAGAAATAATTATTCCAGAGTGTTGCAATTAAAATACAGTTAATATTGGAAAATAGGGGTAGAAGTAGGTGACTGCCAGGGACGGCTCCGGCGGTTTTAAGTCTGGGTCGTAACACGTTTTATCCTTAGTGTCACTCACTGTTCTTAGTGCGAATGCAGCTCAGGGTATTGTTACTGAAGGGAGCGTAGTGAGGTGCAGCTTCCGGGGAGCTTCCTACTGGAAGATTTTGTCTCCTCTTTAGTGCCGTATGCGGTAGACTTGAATTTTATGTAAGAGAGCCGTGCTCACAGTAACACGTAGGTGTACCATCCGCGCTCCCAGTGAGCCCGGGAGGTGAGCCTGGTGTCCCTTTGTGGTTGATTAGAACCTGAGTTGGGAGATTGGAGCTGCGCAGACACTGCCGTGGGCACTGTCGTCCGGCCACTCCGCGGTCTGTCCATCACCTGTCTGCTTGAGGATGGCCCGGTGCAGGGTCCCGCGCTGCATGTCATTCATATTTCTGAACTTGAGTCTTTATGTCTTGAAAAGCAAGATAGGGATGCTCTCTGATCCTGTGGTGAGACAGGTAATATTCTGCAAGAGTGAAAACGCCCATGGCGTAAGGGCCGCGGTGACTATTACTTTTTCCGTTTAAAACTTAAGAAGTGGGCCATATTTCACCTTGACCTTTAACCACCTATTGATTTGTAACCAGTGACTAATCCTTTTATGGCACTTGGCCTTTGGCAAAGCACTTTTCATATGCACATCACTGAAGAAGGTTTGCAAAATAAATCATCTTTGCTGAAAACACTCTTTGAAGAGCCTTAGTGTGGAAGAGAGTCAGTGGGCGAGGAGCATGACCCGTTGTTCAGAAGCACCTTAGTGGGGCTCAGTGACGGCCCCTCCACCTAAACCCCCCCAGGGCTGTGGAAGGATGCTTCCTATTTCTGGAAAAGCAAAATGGCTTCCAGGAAGCTGAGTTTTTTGCAGTGGTGTTTGCCTTGGGACTGGCCACTTGGGCCTGGGTTGTCGTATATTTTTCAAGGTGAAAGTAAGAGTGGACAGTCGTGCCGTGGAGTCTGCGGGGCAGGGTTGTCGCCTGGCACCTCTGTTTGAATGGCCAAAGCAAGGAGAGCCCGTCACTTTTTCAGAATGGCAGAGCAGGCTGACACCCCGGGTTTGACAGGGCTCTGCTCGGCAGAATATTTTGCAGGTATGATGCATGATTCGCATATTTCGTCTGACCCTTTTTCACTTTTTCTCCTTGAAAAAATTTTCCCTTGTAGAAAAGTTTTCCCACTATAGCTATATAAAATTTTTCACAATTTGCAGAAGTCTGTCAGCTCCCTGAAACCTACTTTGGACCTGAAAGTTAAAACAGTGCTTTAAGGGACTTGAACTGTGGTATGGAAGAAGGTTGGACTCGAAGGCCGGACAGATCGGATTCTGACTCCTGCAGGTGCTCGAGTGTAGTGGCCAGGTGCTTACGTAGCTGTGGGATTTGGGGCAGGAATTATCGAACCCTGGTTTTCTCCATAGAGAAAAACAATGCAAGTGTTATATCTTGCAGGATTGCTGTAAACATTAAAGACAACGTATGTAAAGTGTGTCAGGTGATGCTTGGTAAATGACGGTCACCCAAAAATACTAACTGCTGCTGCTACTGTTTGTGAAGCATTTACGTGCCCAATAAACTAGTTTTTGTACCAGTGCGTCCAAGACAAATGTGAGATTTTTAAAGTTGATGGGGAGGGACTGTGTCTTTCTCAGCTTTTTATTTTCCCATATCACATTGCATATTATTTTTGAGTAAATGTATTAAGTCGAACTTTTTTGAGGCAAGTAATGTTTGTCAGTCAAAAGAAGGACACCGTTGAACTTGAATGTTTTTTTATATGTATGAGCTAAAATCTTAAACTAAAAAGCTACTTTTATATTTTGAAAAATAATTGTTGTGGATTTTTCCATTTAAAATTTAAGTGATATTTTCCATACTGAGCCGGGCCAACTTTAAGAAGTTTGTCATTCTTCGTTACATACCTAATACCTTTTAATCATCAAGATTATCCAGTTAGCATAAAGTGCAGTTTGGATTTTGTTATGTAGTTGTTACCATAACCGGAGTCGAGTGGGAGTTTAAACCTTTGTAAACCCAAAATTCTTTTATGATGATGGAATATTTCATGTTTAATACTCTTGGTCCAGAGTATGTGTTCACATATTTTACCAGGTATGTGTTTTTTACAGGTTCATATAATATATAAAATGCATTTCTGTTCCAAGAAAAATATAAGTGGTAAACAGTTGAGAGAGAGCTTGCATATTTTCCTTTATTATCCTGTCTGATGATTAATGCATTCAGCCCTGTTCAGCCTCACGTTTAACCAGGTTAGTGTTTAGCTTTGCTTAGGCTGTTTTCCTTACGAGGACAGGAACGGCCAGTCCTGTGCCCTGCCTGTCTACCAGATGGAGTCTTTGCATTGTTTCCAGGTCACGGTGCTTAATGTACGGTCGGATTTTCTTGTGAAAACAGATTTTGGATTAACTATATCTGTGCACTGGCACATACCCCTTCACACCTGCCCGTGCCCTTAAACGCCAGCAGCCCGCTGAGGTCGTTCTGATTTCGTAAGCGCGAGGGCTGAGGCTCTGCTTTGCAGCGTAAAAGTGCGAAATAAAATTCTGGGTGCACAGTAGATCTGCAAGGCTCCCTCTCACGGGGACCGTGAGGTTCTTGGAAAGAGCATGTGTGACCTTGGATGAAGCCCTTGATAGCTGAGTCTCTGGCTCTCATTAATCCACCTTGCTTGCGTATTGTGAGGATTTCAAACTACAGCCTGTGGGCCTGTTTTTGTAAATAAAGTTTTATTGAGACACAGTCACGTCCAGTTCTTTAGTACTGTCTGTGGCTGCTCACGTGCTACACCAGCACAGTTGGGTACTTGTGACAGAGAGGACTATACGTCTTGCAGAGAGTAAAGTATTTATTTTCCGTCTCTTTAAAGACAGAGTTTGCTGACCCCTGATATAATGCAATAAAAAAAGTGGTTGAGCCTCAGCCCTGCCACTCAATAACCGCGTGACCTTAATCAGGTTTGTAACCTTCATTTCTCCTCTACAAATGTCATTTATCTGTTCATTCAGCGACCCTTTGCACTTGCCAGGTGTTAAGCACTGTTCTAGGCTCGGGAAGTATGGCAGTGAGCAACCTAGACACAGACACCTGCCCCCGCGGGCCTTGCATTCCAGCGGGACATGCTGCGTGAATGTGGTGACAGCCTTCCTTCCTCGGGAGGAGCAGATGGCTTAATGCTCGTGCAAGCGCGCTGGTGCGCCTCGGCCTAGGCCTCAGGACGTGGAGTGCGTGCTCAGCCGTGTCCGCGGTTCTCGTCAAGCTAAGTGGAAGGTCTTCACTGTGTGAAGCTCAGCAGGACCTCGGTCAGGGTCGGAACCCTTGTGCTTCCATGTTGCTGTCGCCCTCTCGGTCGGGATAACTCCTTTCAGAACCGCCACCGAAGGCGGACACGTAATCGCCCTTTCCAGTTCTAAGATTCCAGAGTAAAATTCAGAAGACTGAAGATGGGCTGGAAGGAAGAGGGCTGTGTGTTTTGTTTCGTTTCATTTTCAGAGCAAGAGAAAAACCTCCGTTGCTGTGACCACCGACAAGGACTTGAGGTTGTCAGGAGGCATCTTGCGTTTCCTGTGGTGGTTATGTCCTTTTTCCTACGACGCTCGCCCTGTGGCAGACAACTCTGTCAGAAATGTTTATACCTAAGAGCACATAGGATCTAAAGTGATCAATTCGGGATTGCTTTGTGTACTTTCAGATGAGAAAACTAAGACTCGAAATCTGTGGTTTGTGATCTGGCGAAGATTAATGAAATTCGTATATACTTTTTGAAAATACAAGGGAAAAATCACTTGTGCTGTATGTGAATACGTGGCATTCTCCTGGAACTTTCATTTTTAGAATATTTAGTAATTAGCAGTATGTTTGGCTGATAAAAAAGGTGAAGTGGAGAAATACGCTTGAGTGATTTTACCAGTCGGGGCAGAACCCTTAAAAATCTAAGCTTAATATTATCTATGACTTTTAATGTCTGTAGTGTTTCAAATTCATGAAATTCCAACTAAAATACTTCGAATAGGTAAAAGGGCAGACTCGGTAGTTTCAAGCTGTTGCTGGTTAGCGTATGTTGGGCCATGTGTTTTGAAGACAGAGCCTCGTGTGAGTAAAGCTGCCCGCTTCAGAGCGTGGCCCGTGATGGAAGTGTTATGCAGCGTGGTGGGTGGGGGCCCCGGTTCCAGGGTGGGACAGATCTCGGCCCAAGCCCTAGCTCTGCTGTGTCCCAGGGAACGACCTCGCATGCCCACTCAGAAACGGGACAACAGGAAGTCCTGCCTCGGGCTCCCGGGGAGCATCAGGTCAGCTCGTCCACATACGTGAGCGGGGCGGGCCGAGCCCGAGTGAATACGAACTGCGGTTATTTTTGGTTGCACAAGCGCGTTCTGATGTTTCTGCTGAAATCTAAACCTGGGTCATCAACTTGCTTCTCTGTCTCCTAATAGAAATCCTTTGGCTTCTTAAGAACAAAATATTGGGGCTGGCACTTCTGGCTCTGGGTCTCCACGGTGCTGGTTCTGGATGGAGACGGTGTAGGTGCACGTCTCTGTATTCCCGAAAACCCCGGAACCAGTCTGTGGGACAAACGTGACAAGACTCAGAGGTGGGGAGAAGCCGGCAGCCTGCCTAGGGACCTTGGGACTCCAGACACAGCCCAGGGGTGAGTTCCCTGGGTTTCCTTTTCACCTCATAAAGCTCAGACTGGATGTTCGAGAAGCTGTCAACCCAGGACCTCCAATGAGTGCTGACAAAAAAAAAAAAAAAACCAACAGAAGCCTGCCAGAAGGACCGAGAAGGAAACAGCTTAGCAAGACAGGCTTTCAGACAGTCACTGCCCTGGCTTCACACAGACACCCTGGGAGAAGTGTAGCCCCGCCCTCGACAGCGAAGGCAGGTGGGGGCCTAGGTGCCCCTCACCCACACTGGGTGGCGCCAGAGAAGACGGGTGGGGAGCCCCCACTCACCCCACCCCCGCTCACCAGTAGCAAGGCACCCTCGCTCCCCCGCACAGCCGGTCGTTAGTGGAGGTCACATGGGAAACTGGGACTTCACCTGTTCAAGAGACATAGGTCTCAAACTGGGGCGTGACCTTCTGCCCAGCAGTAAGGAGGCACCCCCCGCCCCTCACCCCTTGGGTGTCAAAGGAGGCCGAGCGGGGAACCTGGGCATTCACCCCCATGCGGCAGCATTGTGACCCCCTCCCCCACTGTCATGGCGATGGAGGAGGCCAGCTCAAACAGGAGGTTTCCCTAGGTCCACCTCTTACAGCATTACACCCCAGATGTTTTGAGAACAATTAAAAATCCTGTGTTATACCAAGAACATCTCAGCTCGAATGATAAATGGCAGTCAACAGATGCCAACCCTGGATGACACCCATGTTGGAGTTAACGGACAGGGATTCTAAAGCATCATTCTTAAAAGCGCTTCAGTGAGCAGTTATGAAAACTTGAGGCAAATGAAGTAGAAAATCTCAGCAAAGAAGTAGAAGAGATAAAAAAAAAAAAAAAGCCAACGGAAATTTCAGGGCTGAAAAATACAGTATCCTGAAATAAAATTTAAAAACTCAGGCGCTGTAGCACAATGAAGAGGACAGAGGAAGCAGTCAATAAACTGGAGGATGTAATTAAAATTATCCAATCCAAACAACAGAAAGCAGGTAGACTGGGAAAAAAATTGACAGGGACATGTGGGACCAGGATAAAACGGTCTTAACATTCTGTCAGTCGGAGTCCCAGAGGGAGAGAAGAAAGAGGGTAGGGCCGAAAGAGTGTTCAAAGGGACAGTCACCCGTGTTTGTCAAGAAATAAACCTGCGCACTCAGGAGGGTTGACACTGGGTCCTGTTGCCCTGGTTTGGCTTATAGAAGGTAAATGACCTACGTCTTGGAAACTTTTATGATCCCATCACCCGTCCGTCCTATTAAAACAAAGGATCTTGTGTTTAGCCTTTCATTCTTAATGACCAAGACCTACTTGCCTTGCCTCAGTCCAGGTTACATCACTCAGCATTTTCAGTAAAAGCATAACCAGATAGTCTCGTTGCTATTTATCTTATGTTTCCCTAAACCAGTTATAGACCCAGTAGAAATGGGTGCTTATGTCCACCAAGAGTCACGTGCATGGATGTGCACAGCAGCCTCGTTCATAGTGGCCGAAGAGCCGGAGACGGGGAGGGCACTGCGGCGTGTCCACACGGCGGGATGAGACTGCCGTGTTGCGCAGCAGTGCGTCGGGCGGGAGACCAGGTGCATGACACGGCATGCCGCGTGGCCGTTACCCGGATCCCAGAGGCGCCGGAAGTCACCTGAGATGACAGAGGCTAGGGTGCTCCTTGCCATCAGGGCTTCCCAACTGCTGGGGGGCGCACGGGAGCCTCTGGGTGCTGGGATGTTCTGTCTCGGTCTAGGTGGTGGTTGCCGTGTGCATACGTGTATACAACTTCTCTAAGCCGCACGCTTAATATCTGTGCACTTCAGTAAATTAAATTTTAAAATAACGTGTACGTATGTGTCCTGCAACAAATCTCCATATAAAATCTTTTTGCTGCCATCAGGACAGCAGATAAACTCGTGAACTTGGCCTTCCAGGCCTCCCGCGGTCGGCCCTGCCCCGGCCCGGTTGCACGTGTTCCTGTCTGTTCCCATGGAGCTCCTGGTGGCGCTCCGGTGACACTCCTGTGATGCTCCCGGGACGCTCCCGGGGCGCTGCACATTTCCTCAGCTCCGGATGGGATGTTCGTGGAGTTTTTTGCTCGTCTCTACAGCATTTTCTCTCTTCCTATCCCCCACCATTCTGACTTCATAAGAGCAGTAAATGTGTCTGTTTACCCTTTAGTCCCCAACAGAGGACCTGTCGCGAAGTAGCTTTCTTTTAAAAGTTTGTCAAATGAATAAATAGTTGTAGGTTACAGGGTGTTCAGGTGTTCAGGTGTTACAAACAGAAATCAGTCATGAAGAAAGGACCTGGAAATGACTCTGTGTTCCCGCCCTTTGCCGAGGGCAAGGAGACGGGGTCGGGGCTGGACAGTTTAGCACTGGAGGCCGATGACGCATGGTCCCCTTGTCCCTGACTGCTGCGGGACCCGGGCCTGCCCTCTCGCCATCCGAGTCTGTCTCATTGGCCCCTTCATCGCCCCGTCTCAATTCCGAGCACCTTCAGCGGTGCACTGTGAGCTCTTCCAGCACAGCTCATGTTCTTCCAGCCATTATCTCTTTCCGAAGACCAGAAATATCCTCCTGCAGTTTGTATGGTGTAATTTTTAAAAGCGTGAATTTTTAAACGGAACAGACCCGGGCGGGCTTTGCCGCCCGCTCAGCCCTACCGCTGAGAGTGAGTTGGGCCCCGACCGGCCTCATTCCCTTCGTCCGGGAGGTGAGGACGCTGATCTCTGCCTCGCAGAGCCGTGGCGGGCACCGAGTTTTTGCACAGAACACGTTGGCATAATTCATGTGTGTTCCCTTCCTCTCCTGTGTCCCATTCGCTAGCAGAGCCAGCGACATTTGTGACAGTCGGGTGTGTTTCTGACATGTGTCGTCTTTATTCACAGACCTGTTCCCCTCACGGTAACGGTGGGGCTTTCATGCGACGCCCTTCAGAGGCTGCGACAGGCTGTCAGCCAGTCCGTCAGGATCGTGGGTGACTGGCCGGGGAGAGGACGGGAGCTCGGCTCCCTCCAAGTTCGCCTGTCGCTCATTCCTCCCTGTGCTCGGGGCAGGGCCACGTGGGGGCCTGGCCCTCCTCACCGCTGTGCCCCCACACGGGCGACACTCCTCCCAAGGCTCCATGCATGGTGTGATTCCGGTGCCGTCCGTGGACATGCGCCCACGTCCTCGCCCTCTGCGGGTCTTTGTCTTAGCATCATGGGTTCGTCGCTCAGCAGTTTGCACGGCTGTGTTTCTTAGGGGTACGTCCTCACACAACAGGCAGTTGACATTCGTCCACGGGTTAAAAATTAAAGACTGAATGTGTCCCGGACAGCGCTCTGTTTGTTCAGGCACTGAAGTGCGACGTCGTAGATGATGCATTGCGGGTGTCTCACACCCGAGTGACAGAGGTGGAGCGCATATTTTTAAAACCTTGCCGTACGGGTTATTTTCGTCTGCGTGTGGCTGTGCGTGTTTGTGTAGACGCCACGACAGTTTTTCCGAGCTGCTTTGTTTTTTCTGCGCGGACGCGGTGTGCCAAGCCCTTTCTGGCTCTCAAGTCGGGTCCTGCGGCTGCATAGGGGTGCTGCGAAATCGAGGGGGGCCCAGGCCGTGTGCACTCGGGGCCATGGGGCATAAGTTCACTTTTTGATTCATATTTTCCCTGTTTCTGCTTAAAAACAGAGATCTCAGCTTGCTCTTCAAATATTTCACTGGTCAGCTTTTGACATTTTGCTTAATTAAACTGTCTTAAAGAAATAATAGTAATGGAAAAAATGACACCGTGCTCTTTTTTATGATTCAGCTAAAGTTCTTTTCAAAAAATGCAGCAAAAATGCCATAAGTAGAAGGAAAAATCAGATGTTACGAATGTCTGCCACTTTCTGGAAGCCATCGTGTGTGACGTCTTTTCTCACCATCCACTTAACAAACGCTACCCTCTGCTTTGCAGGAGAGGTTTTTGCCTGTTTTTGCACGAGACCCAGGAGACGCATCTGAGTTCACTTGCTTGGGGGTGGGGGTGGCATTGCTACGGTCCTGGTCTTGGTTGTGTTGAAGTCTGAAGAAGTTGAGGGACTGGGAGTTGGGGACAGTGCCGTGTGCCAGGTGTGGCACCGTCCTGCAGGAGGGACACGCTTGGTGACTTTGAGCCTCACTGTCCTGAACCAGACTCCTAGAGATGTTTTGCATTCCAACTCAGTGGAAAACACCTTTGTGACACCCAGCCCTGAGGATTCTAGAAGGCGGTTGAAATCCGCCAGTGTGGCAGCAGGCACATTTGTCGCTGTGCAGTGATTTAACGTTTGTTCATTCATCCAGCAGATACTCACGGAGTTTCTACCTACCATGTGTGAGCCATTTCCTCCTCACTTAAAAACAATTCCTTTTTTTTCAGTCCGACAGCAGAATATAGTAAGCTGCTTTAAAACCAGCTAGTTTTATTCATTATTTAAACAGATCTTATCTGCTGGGTGAAGAATTCATGAGAAAATTGCACTGAATTCAGATGCAGATGCTTGCTAAAAAAAGTTGGTTGTTCATCTTCCTGGAATTTGGTAGTTGAACTTAAAACATATTTTTATCAATCACATGGTTCTTTGTACTGCTGGGTACTGTAAGAGCCTCAGTCTTTCTGTCCCTGAAAAGCGTCTTTGTTTTTCCGTAAACACTTTCAGAACTCTGCCCCTTCACCCCGTGAGTTTTAGGGCAGATTGCACCATTATCCTTCTCCGTGACTTCTTTTATGAGTGTACCTGCCGTCAAGCTGTTACATGGTTTATTTTTGACATGCTCATCTTTCCCAGAGTGTTCAGCCTTGCAGGGACTTGGAGGGCAAGGTCACCCATGGGACACACAGTCCCTGACCAAGTCTGGGTCCGTCCTTGGCCCTCGCTGTGTCCCTGGACTGGCGCTGTTGGCCCTTCGCCGATGGTGGCCCTGAGGCTCTGCACTGGCTCATCATCGGTGGCAGCTGGGCGAAGGCTTGTGCCGTCCGTTATCACCTTTCCCTCCTGTACACCTGTCACCTGTTAGGAGAACAGCCGGTTCCTCCTGACTGACGTTTCAGAGCCTTTGCCGAGAGCTGCTCTGACACATTTTATCTGGTCAGTAAAACTTTACTGTCAAAGGCCTTTAGCTCCTGAAACCTTAAGTCGCAAAACTTAGGTGGGAAAGTGCTAAGCCTCTAATAATAAAAGACAAAGAAAAGCCCCCAAATTACATTTTTTGTTTATTATTAAAAAGCAGCTTTTAAAAATGTATGCATTTCTTGGGATGATGCAGTGAGTGGGCAGTTTTGAGGGGGGTGAATTGGAAGAACCCTTTTGGGGCAGTTTGGCAATGTGTATGTAGCAAGGAGATTTAAAGATGTTTATATTTTTTCTTTTGGTAATGCTTTTGGAAATTTCTCCAAAGGAAACAATCAGTGATATAGTAAAAATGTTACATATATGGATGTTTATTATATTGTTGGTTAAAATTTAGAAATGATTTAAATGTCCTGAAAGGAAAAGTTAAATAAATTAAGGTAGAATGTGATAACGGATTTGTGTACACCATTTAAAAAGTCACATTTTCAAAGAATTTTTACTATATGGAAAAATGTAAAATGGTGTATATATATACATACATATATAAAGATGATCTCTATTTTAAAAAACGTGTATGTGCGTAATACCTATGAGTTGGGTGGCGGGGGGTGGACAACTGAAAATCTTCCTGGGTTGGACGTGTCCCCATCTCAGGGATGGAGTTTG
>JAQQSQ010002564.1:0-10600 GCA_028627145.1 Eidolon dupreanum | reverse complement strand
GCATAACAACCATTGCTAAATTATGATGTAAAATAATACTGTGTCTGCAATTAGCCTAGGTAGTTTTACTTGGTTCAATAATATAAAATCACTGGGCTCATAATATTTTAGTGCCTAAGCATGTTTGGCAAAGAAGGAAATTCATGTTACCATAAAAACGTTAAGCTAAGTAACAATTAATTTCAATTTTAAGGAAATATAAAGCAAAGTATTATGTCGTAACATGGAACATTGATGCAAATAGCTCCCCAACTGGAACATTAAATAGATTCTGAACTGGTGGTTAACCAAGAGGCTAGTTTTTACTTAATTCTCCTATTCTCAAATATTTTTCCTGAAGTCTTAATTTTAATTTTACTTGAGTTATCACTAGTGCCCTGGTGGCCCTTCTGGAAAATGATCACTTGTTTCCTAATGATCAATATCCTTGATTTAATTCTTATATATCCTTTCTGGAAATACTACATTGAAACCTTGATCTCATTTTACAAAGCATTTTAGTGTGATAACTGTATATGTTTTGTGAGTTGAATTGTGTCTCCTAAACGATATACTCCTAGTTTTAACCCCCTTACCTATGCATGTGACCTTATTTTCAAATAGGGTCTTTGAAGATATAATCAAATTAGATGAGAGTGGATTAGGGAACTAAATCAATGACCTGTGCTTGTAAGAAGAGGGAACTTTGGACACTGAGACACCCACATACAGAATAAGGCCGGGTAGGTAGGGAGAAAACCATGTGACAATGGAGGCAGAGATTGGAGTGATTCACCCACAAGCCAAAGGATACAAAGATTGTCTGCTAACACCAGAAATTAGGAAGAAACAAAGAAACATTCTTTTCTACAGCCTCCAGAGAGAGCATGGACCTGCCAACAGTTTAATTTAGAACTTCGTACCTTCAGAACAGTGAGAGAATAAAATTCTGTTGTTCTAAGTTTATGGTACTTTCTTATGACAGTCCCAGGAAACTAGAACATGCTATGTTGTAAGTAAATAATTGGTTAGAATGGTATCATTAGTAATTTTATTATCAGTATATTTTATTATTAGGTCAGGTGAGTAGGAAGATATCTGGTAGACTACTTCTCAATATTGAATTTTCTGAAAAGTTACAATATTCTTATTTAGCAAAGAATGTTTCCCCCAAAGTTTTTATTCATAACTTCTAATAAAAAGTGAAAAGTAAAATAAAAGTCATGTACCTGAAAAATATGGAACAAACAGAATTATTTTTAAAATAACCACATGTTTGAGACAGACTTTTCAAAAGTTGAATTATCTGGCTGTTTACTTTTTTCTTCACATCGTCAGATACATTATGTATGATTTCATCTACCATTAATTGTGTCATTCGTTCAATTAATATTAAACTTCTAATGCTTGCCAGGCACTGAGCTAGGTGCTATAGATAACACTAGTAAATAAGATAAAGAGTGCCTGCTTTTAAAAAGATTACTCTGGCTTTGCAATTTAATCCATGTAGAAGAAGCTACAGAGGCCACTTGGAGAATGAGTCTATTTAGAAAATTCATCTTCATTATAATATCTATAGTTTTAACTGATCTTATAAAACCATTTTAGCATCATTTAATTTTAATTGCTATGTGCTTCCTGTATCATAGAGAAAAAATTTTTGTTGCACAGACAACATAAGATCAGCAACAAAGTATGCAAAAGCAAAAGTATTATTCTTTATCATATTATTTTTATTTTTTAATTTGCCTATTAAGTAATATCCAAATTCATCTACATTAGTGTTAGCAGAGCTAAAATTTTTTGTTCTGATTTTTTCAATTCACAATAATTGTCAGTTTTTTAAAATAATTACGCTCTTGATCATTAAATAATATGTGAAATTCATTGACCATAATTTGTTTAATCAGTCCACTGCAGAAATTAGGCTGTTTCTAGTTTTTATTATCATGAATAAAACTGTAGTGAATACCTTGTGACTTTTGCAAAGGGAAATTTACTTCTTAGGAAAGTTACTATTGGATAATAGAGTTTAAACACATTTATAGCTTTTGAAATGCAGTGACAGATTGCTTCCTAAAAGTATTAGAAAACTTGACATCATAACTGGCAATTGAATAAGGACACCATTTTCACTGTATTCTTTTCTATAATATTTATTATCAATATTTAAAATGGTTTGATTATTGAATATTTACACAGTATTCCAAAATGTATATTCATTGCTTAAGTTTATATATTTTGGCACCCATGAAAGTGAGTACTTTTTCACGTTTGTTTACTATTTACATTTTCTTATAACGATTTGTGTTTTCATATCCTTGCTTAATTATTTAATAGGCCCTTAAATTTTTCTTACCAATTTGTTTTTCATCAGCATCACACTTACATATTTACTGAAGATATTTTTCGTAATCTGTTGTGTTCTTTTACTTTTGGGACTGTTTTTCTCTATTCACAGAAAGTTTTTGTGATGTTCTTATGTAGCTGAATCTGTTGTCCCTTCACTTTGTAATCTGGTATAGTGTTTTTACTATTCATTGTACCCATTTATCTGTTAGAATGGAAAGGAACATCAGATTCCCCCCTTTAAGAGAGCACTTAGCTAATTTATTATCTAGGTAGTGAGGAGAAAATGACTCTAAAGGAGATGATTGGCCACAATTCTGTCCCGGAGGATGGAGGAAGGGCTTGTGGTAGGCAGATGTGGAGTCTTAGCAGGTGAGCGTCTGTTGGACAAGTGGCCTGCACTTATCATAGTGTATACCATATCCATGGCAAACCTGAGCCATAGTGGTCCTTGTTACCAGGGGATATTTTATGCATCTTTTAATTTTGATTATTATTAATTTGTGTGTGTGTGTGTGTGTGTGTGTGTGTGTGTGTATTCAAGGAGGTGTTTGGCTTTTTTGTGTGTGTTATATTCCATTGCCTCCTTTATAAAATCCTCTAGGAATTAAAAAAAAAAAAAAAAAAAAATATATATATATATATATATATATATATATATATATATGTGCCTATTTTTCTCAGAGTTTTTTTAAACTTTAATTTACTGGGGAAATTTTTAATGTATGGTATGAGTAAATATTAACTTTCTCTGAATAGTTAACTTATTGTCTCACCATAGTTAATTTACCAGTTGTCTTTCTCATACACTTTGTGATACTTTATCTATCATAATAGTTTTATTTTCATTCTTTTTTTTAAAATTGGGAATGCATTTTATAACATTAGATTTAGAAGTGAATAATGATAGTCTGTTGATTCAGTTTTTCCTTTAATAGATTTTCAAGATCATTATTTCAATTAGATATGGGGACAAAATTAATTTTGTTCTATAGATTACTAGCAATCATGTAAATTACAGCATGTTTTGATAATTTTACAAATACATAAAAAAGATGACTTTTTCGTTTTCCCTTTGTTTTCATCTTTTTCTTTAGATAATTCATTTTTAATTGAAGGAAGCTGCTTCTACTTGGGAGTAGCAGGTGAAGTGAGAAAACCACATGGAAGACTCCCAGGATTTAAATGAACAATCAGTAAGTCTTAATTCAATCTCAAGTTTGTTGAAAAAAGTTGTGGTATGACTAATCAAAATCATGCTGAAAGAAATATATTGTAGAAGGCCAGTTTTAAAAAACGTATTTTTAGTTGATTTTGGAATTCTCTTTCAAGACTGTAAAACAGACCTTTGGAAATTTATACTGCTCCTGCTTAATGATACCGTGTTTTAAGGTCTCCTTTGATTGTCTACTTGTAAAGCCACTGGTAGAAAGACCAGGGCATTGAAATCATGCTAAGTGTTTTAGACACCGTCAACAATTTTACACATCTCCTTTATTAGTTTTATATCCAATATGCTTAGATAGTGCATATATTGTTGAATGTCAGAAGCATCAAAAGAGAAAGTATATAGCTAGCATGCATATTGTTCCTTTCAGGGATGGCAACCACATCCTCAAGGGCTCTCTTTATTTTACTAAGCTCTTTGCAGAGTGAAGAATGCACATGATTGGTGGCAATCATTCTAAGATTTTGATTTCTCGAAGGGAAATGGCCTTTCTTCCTAACTCATTAGTGTCCCCATGACATGAGTTCTTTGGTTTATGGAACTGGAATCAGTGGAAGGTCTTCCCCCACACTCCAACACTACTGCCAGTTTCCGTTCATAGGCAACTAGTGATGTCACAAGTAATGAGACGTGTGTACTTACCAAGTGTGTGTTATGCAGACTGATACTATTCTTCATTAGCATGTGTGATTACAATTTTTTCTTAGTCTAATGTTTCTGTCAGGAGACAGAGGGCAGTGTGTTTGTGTGTAATAATGTGGTTCTAGAATTCTCTGATAAATCCAGTTTTATAATACAGAGGGATATGTGTTCTGATGTATACATTCTATTGAAATTAATTTAATTTTTTCTACTATTTCACTGAAGAGAAATGATAATGATGTCATTACATACAGGTCTGACCATTATCTGATTTAATTATATATTATGTTAGTGTCTAATTTCACATGGAATCATTACAGGAAAAATGTAACAAAAATTAAATAGCCTTAAAACTATTTCAAAAAATCTGTAAAATGATAGAGATGTTATTTTTCAAAAATTGCCTCTCCTTAAGAAAAGTAGACAAATGGCAGTTGGGAGGCAGTGACTTCAAAGTAGGTTTTTTTTTTTTTTCCTTAATGCTGGTTATCAAACTAAATTATTCGTATCGCGGACTCTAAAAAAATGGACAAGAGTCAGCCTGATGATATGTCACCCATGCTATTGCATGTTTATGAATTTAAATGAACAGTTAGTAAGTCTAATGTCCAGCAGTATCAGGGGTCTGTAAGTGTGATCATCTAAGTGAATGATAATGTCATCTTAGTGGTACTGCTTCAGGAGAGGGCTACTGTTGATTTATACTTGTTCTAACATACTGGGGGTTACTTAAAAGTTTGTATGCCTTTGTGCGTGGGTATGTATGTATGTGCGTGTGCGTGGTTGTGTGTGTGTGTGTGTGTGTGTGTGTGTGTGTGTGTGTGTTAGATTGGTCCACTGTTCCTGTTTTCCAGAGACCCAGGGGTTTGCCAGGACATGTAACTTTCAGAGCTAAAGCAGGTAGAGTCTCCACAAACCAGGATGGTTGATCCAGTAAATCACCATAGGGTGTGTGTATACTCAAATGGGAATTTCATTTTTAGTGTAGTGGAGGTTAAAGACAGTATGCTTTTATGTTTAACATTAGAGTAAGGTTATTACCTGAGATGCTTCCTACCACCTTTTGCAAAATGAAATTCAGCTCTTATAAATCATATATAGTTTCCTCTCAGTGAAATTTTAGGGTTGTGGAACTTAATATTAAAAAATAAATAAATAAGTTCCTGGCATTGCTAATGTGCATCAAGGTTTGAGAACCAGAAATCTAGGGTGACTTTATGGCCTCTCAGCTTGAACCCAGCTGCTGAATTTGTCATAAGAATGGAAGAGATTTTGAGAGAAGAAAATAATGCTCTTCACTGGCCTTTTCTCTTCCCCTTCCTCCATATTGAACTCTCCACCTGAGGGTTATGATCTGGTCAGTCAAGTTGGAAGTTGCTGATCTGTGGTGTAGTTTGATAGGCTATATAGAATTGGTGCTTCTGGTTTAAACCACAGGAAGCTTGAAGTTTGTGCCAAGTGTCAATGGATTAATGGCTTGAATTTTTTAAATATCGTAAATCCTTCCTCCTTCTTCAACATCCTAAGACATAGAAGACCATATAGGCCAGTCTCTTCATCTCGTACATGGGCAAAGGGATGCTTGGGACTGTGAAATGACTGGCCCACATTGGCATGGCTGGTAAGTGTCAGAGTTGGGACTTCAGCAGGTCTTCTGACTCCAAGTCCAAAGCTCTCTTCATAATGTCAACATGCCTTGTTGCTTTTGGGTTTTCTTATTTTGACAGTCATCACCACAGAAATGTCAAAAAAGTCAGTCGACCCACTAACACTGAAATGATTTCTATCTGAATGAAATCTTTAAATGATTTTAGATCTTACAGAATATATTAATGCCTCAAAACTTTTTGAAAAATGATACTTAGTGTTTATTAAGATATAGAACAAATACGGTGGAAGTAAAAGAAGGTTCATATTAAGATGCAAGGGAACTTACTCAGATTATAGCTATTTTACTTCAAGAAGAATTCTTTCTCTAGGCATAGATATAACAATAGGTTTCATTTATTTTACATACACACCCTCTCTAGGATTTTTCAGATAGTCTCCAATTCTTACTATATATTTACAATGCAATTGTTATAGTCATCATTTTACAGATAAGAAAAATATGGCTTAGAGAGTATCAAGGTCACAAAACTGTTATGCAGCAGATTAGAATTGAACCCACTTTTATTTGGTTTCAAAATCTATAATGGATTTTGCATGATACAACATAGTATAGTAGGTAAGGGCTTGAACTCTAAAATCAGACATACTTGACACTTAAACCTTCATTACCATTGGGAAATTACTTAAATTCTTCCTCATCTGTAGAGTGGGGGAGAAGGGAGAGTCATAAAAAAAAAAGTTATATGAAAAGCTTATCACATGCCTTTCTTTGAGTAAAAACTCAGTAAATATAGGTGCTCTTACAATTACCTGACAAATTCAGATGGTCTTTAATGAGTATATTCGTTCTCACATACCTGTCTTCTAGAGACATTGCTGCCTAGAAGTATGTAGGTCTAGAGAGTCAGCAGATGAAAACTGAACTCACCAGCATTTCTTTCTTTCAATTTTCCTTTCTTTCTTCTCTGTTTCAGTATTTCCCATCTCAGTGGATATAGCTTCATCAGCTATTGAGTAGGTTAAGTCAAAACACAGGTAATCATCTTTTTCTCCTTTACCCCCAACTGAAAGTCATCCTGTCCATTCTTAACTTTTCATATCTCTCAAAGCTGTTTCCTTTGCTCCAGCTCCTTTGTTGGATCTTTATTCTATTTCTTGACTGTCTTTTTCTGCTTTAAGTTACTTCTAGAATGTTCTTTCTGAAATACATACCTGATCATATCACTGTCCTACTTAGTATTCTTCCTAGGCCCTTAATCTTAAGAGAAAGTCCCAAGTGTATAGTAAAACACACAGACTGAATTGCTTACCTGTACCTCTTCAGTTTTATTTCTGGTTTCTGTTGGTTCTCTGAATCTTACAGGTTCTCTGAAGTTTCTATGCCTTTGTTTGTGCTATCACTTCTTCCCAAGTGGGTCTCCTTCCCACCCAGATAACTTGTAAATCTTGAAGACTCAGTATGGGTTTCACTCCCTCTGAGCAAGCCTCTCAGATTGCCTCTTCTTCCTCATGCTGTCAAGTCATGCTGGGTCAGGGGCATTTACAATGTGCTTCCATGATCATTTACTACTATCCCAGGACTTAGCCCACAGAACTGAAATCTTATCTGCTTATTTGCCTCTCTACTAGACTATAAACTACTTAAGAGTAATAGTGGGTCTTGTTCATCTTGTATCCTTACTTAGCATAATTCTTGATGACATTCAATAAATGTTTTCGTTAAAAGTTTTTATATATTGTTAGTAAGATATGTTAATGAACAGCCTGATAAATTTTAGAAAGCCAAAATGTTATTCTCAGAATGGATTACTGACTCATGAATTCATATTTCACATCATTTTTTTTTAAAACTGCAAAAAACATGTAACCCTAGTTTAACAGCATGTAATCAAAACAAAGTTTGTCCTGATACAGTTTTTTTTTTTTTTTTTTGGCATATGTCTGTATCTTTTTTTTGCAGTCTGGCTTAGAAGATCTAGGGAATTTAAAGATTTAAGCATTTAAATTGAGATTTAACTTTCATATTTTTCTGAAACTCTATATTAGAACTTTATAATTACTTAGAAGTGTTTAAGTTATATCCAATTATAACTCACGACAGGTTTTTAACTAAATGTTGTTGTTAGTAGAAAGAAATATGAATCTAGATTATATGTAGCAGTATCTATACTAAGAAACAGAAGTGCCTTCGATACTATGAAATATGTTATATTCCCTGTATTGAAATAAAGGTGGAGCAATATTTGTTGTTTTTATAGCTTCTTCAGTGTTCTTATACATCAAGATATTTTAAAGTCCTATTTTGATGGTGCTAAATATTCCCACAGATTTTTTCTGGTCTGATTCATTTATATGAAAGTGAGAGGGAGTCTGGTCTAAATTTGTCATCAAGCTGGAAGGTTTGAGGAAAAAAATATTGTTTGTTAATTTTAAGTATTAAATTTTATATAAATAAAACATTAGTGGCTATTAAGTAAAATTAGGTAAAATGAATGTTACAGTTTATAGTAGGATTATATTTCCTAATACCAAATATACTAAGGGCTTTAATATTCCTACATATGTTGACATTATTACTGAATCAGTTAACTTGTATTATTGATGACATTTTAGTGAGGTCTAACTTAATTCACATCTGTTGGATCTATACTATATATGACATGTTTCAACAGTATATTTAGAAGTTCATATGTATTTATAGATATTAATCGTATTTATTTTCTTGTATTGATCTGATAATAATGCATATTAGAATTCTAGAGTTAGTTTAATAAATTAATCTTTCTGTTTTTCTCCCTTAGGATAACAAATTGCTTTAGATTATTATTCTATACTATATACAATACTATACATAATACTATTATAATGTATATAGAGAGATTCTATAGTTAACATCTTTGATTATAATCACTAGTCCATCTTTAAAACCTGTGCTGCCATCTGAAACATTTGGACAGATTTCTAGCTGTTGTACAGAATTGAACATACCATCCAACTTATCATCTTGATGTAGGACTTCGGAATCACCAATTCCTGGCAGTGTTCCAAAACCATGCTAGAAAATAATTATTTTGATTAAGTTCAGTTAAAACTTTTTTTTTTTTTATTTTTGATATATGTGGTGCTGTAAAAATCCTGAAATCCTGTTATTCTATTGTTATTTTCCTCAGGTATTCTAAATCAATTTGAGCAGCATGTGTACTTTTATTTTTAAATTATTTTATTTAAATCTAATCAAAACAGATATTCTTTTTGAGGCTACAAAGCTGTTTGAAGAACTTGACCATTAAACAAGTTAAAAGAATCATATTTATAGCATATTTTTCTAAACCATCCACATGGATAATATGCTTCAGCATTCAGTGGAATTCTGCTTAAAGCCAAATCATTTTCAGAACTGTTGTAATTCCCAGTGGCCAGTTACAGTTTTACTTTGCAGTTATATAATAGAGTACCTAAACTATGAAATTACGAGTTGATACATTAAGTATATTTTAATTTTATAAGTCATTAAGACTTTTTCATTTTAAACAAATTTTAACTTTGAATTTTTATATTTGTTCATGAGTTTATAAGGAATCATAAGATTCTGTGAATTATTATATCCTATGGCTTTCTAAAACTATAGTTTAACTTTATAAACTTTTTCACAGGTTTTATAACACTTGAATATGTATACAGAGAGAACCCCATAGTGTATAGAATATGGATTGTGATTCTATACCATCTGCCAAGATCTAGAAAGTTAATTTAGGTTTTTATTCTGTCAGCTGTAATTAGTTGGTAGCAGCTACCTAAGCTGAGAAGGAACCTAATTCTGCCCCCTGGCTCATGGGAAGAATAACATTATCAATTTAGAGCAATCTGTCATGGACTTGGGGAAGAGAAGGAGTGGCACCAGAACTTTATACCTGCTCATCCTGGATTGGAGAGCTGTCAGCAGCTTTGAGCACTTTGGATAGTATAGATGCAAATAAGAGAGAGAATATCTTTGGGTACCTAAAGTCTCTTATCTGAATTTATAACTTATATGTGGTATATTGATTGTCCAATAATTCTGCCTTATAAATTAAAATGAAAATAACTGTTATGGTAGAAATATAATCTATTTCATGCTTTAATAATCTTGAAAAATGGGAAAATGGATGTAATAAAACTTTTGTTATAAGGTATACAGCAAATGGAAAATGTTCACTGATAAGAGTTACATTCATTGATAGACACTGTACTGAATGCTTTATGTGATTCAGCTCCTGGAACCTTACAACGGCCTTGTGTGCTGGGCTCTGTCATAATCCCAGTCTAAAGAACAGCACACTGATGCTGAGCTTAGAGATCTTATTTAAGGCTGTGATAGGTAGAAAGCTGTGCGGAGGTCATGTAGTCTTATTCCAGAATCCATTGTGTTCAATGCATTATCTTACTTACTTTGATTAACTTAAATGATTTTCAGACCCTTCAATACATTTGATGTTTTAAAAGTATCTATTAAAACTCAACTTGATCTCAACTTCTTTAAAAAAGAGTAAATGGTTAAATATCATGGGTCTTGGTGAGAAATGTCAGTTATGCCATCATGACAAACCAGCTGCATAATCTTCACTAGTAAATATTTTGAACAAGCCATTATAAGATAGAGAATGTATGAAAAGTGAATGACGGTTCAACAAATTAAATTGAACAAATATTTAGGTTCCTCACTTTCTGTCCAGAACTTTGTTAAACTAGGAATTAAAAGATAAATATAATACAATTTCTGTACTCCCCAAAATTTTCGTTTAGAATAGGGTC
>JAQQSQ010002563.1:0-10601 GCA_028627145.1 Eidolon dupreanum | reverse complement strand
CCCTGCGTGGATCAAAGAGACCCCGGCTTCTCCGGCAGCCGCTTGGCCGGGCCGCAGCTTCCCTCCGCACAGCACGCGGAGCGGGGCGCTGGACGCGCGGCCCGTTCTCGGGAGTGGACGGCCTAATGCAAGACAAGGGAGCGTCCGCGTTCTCGCTCCTGCAAGTGCACCCTCCTCTTTTGTGCCAACACTTCTGTCTTTATTCGCTGCCACCTGCAGCCGATGGCAGCACAGCCAGCGTGGGCGGAATGCAAATCCACCCTCACCGCAGGAAGAACTCCCTGTTCATGACGGAAGCCGCCCGGGCGCACGGCGTTTGTTTAAGGCCCAGGCCTTCGTTAAAGAAATTACCTGGACTTTGTGTCGAAGAGGAAACGTGAGTAGGCGCCGACAGATTCGGGGGTGGCCTCCCACTCTGGGGCCCGCCGCTGTTTGTCCATCCCGTGAATATTGGCGGAGCGGCCACCGTGGGCCGCCACACAGTCAGGCCCAAGTCCCGGGACCGACGCAGCCAGATGGGTGCTCACAGCTTCGCCGGCCGGTCCGAGGGCCTTGCATTCGCTCTTCCGTGCCACGGGGAGCCGGGGCTTAGGGCTAAGCGCTGGCGTGTGTGAGCCTTTATCGTCAGTCACAGAGGCGTGAGCAGGAGCCCGCCCCAGCAAGGGACAGCTGCGGGGCCTCCTCCTGCGCCGAGCGGCTGAGCTACGGGTCCCCCGTCCAGCCCCGCAACTGCCCAGGGCCCTGGGAAGAAACGCCGCCCTCTGCGGCCCGGGGCTGAGCCCGTGGGGGAGGGGACAGGGCAGCCCAGCCGCGGGCCAGTGCGCACGGGGGCTGTCGCCCAATCCCCGCCCGTGTCGCCAGCCTCTGGGCTGAAGTGGCCACGTCCCCAGCCAGTACTACCCTCGGACATAGCAGCGAGCCAGCCAGACCGTGCGTTTCAAACACAGCGGTCTCATGAAGCGACACTGGATGCGGCTCCCGGTCAAGTGCATAAAGACAGTGACGCCTCGGCAGAGCCACGTGGAGGAGGAGCGTCCGCCCTGCCCTGTGCTCCCTGCTCCAACTACGGAGTTCTTGCAGAGAGGTCACGTGGAGTGTACGATGCTGCTCAGCATATTTGAAGAAATGAAAGAATGATGGCAGGAAATTGTTTGAACGTTTGAGGGAATTGACCCAGCTTTGGTAAGATAAAGGATAAAAAAAAAAAAACAACCTAGAAACTGAGGTTAAGGAATATGAACATAATGAAAACATGTAAAATATACTCCAAGGCTGTAGGAGGAGAAATGGGTAGAAAAAGCTGTGTGTGTGTGTGTTGGGGTGGGGGGCGGGTAAAGCTATCTTTCACAAAGGATCACCTGAGGATTTTGCTGAGTTAGACATATAGACATACACATGTTCATTTGAAAAAACCCAATAAACCCAAGCATGGTAAGTAGACACATATTCAGGCTTAGAAACCACAGAGCTTAAATTCAGAAAACCAAGGCAAAGAAAAGATCTTAAAAGCGGGAAAAGATTTTTCAACCACAAAAAAACATAGGAGTAGCAATTATTCCCACATCACATGTCTTACCCGTCACGCCGACGTAGAATTCTAAATCCAGCCGGATATCGTTCAAGGGCAAGGATGAAGCAAAGACGCCGCTAGTGAGGTGGCCTGGGGGGGGGGGTCCCCCGGGCGGCAGCTCGGGCTCGGGCAGGCTTTTAACACGACTTTAGCAACGGTGCCAAAGGCCGCAGAGCAAAGAGCGTAGCTGGCTCTCAACAAACATGCATTTCCTTGAATGACGGGGACAGTGTCTTGGGAGGGACGGCAGGCTGGCACGGGTCTGCCCCGTGGGTGGGACAGACCACGCCGAGCCTGCGTTCCCTACGCCCCTCGTGCGGATCGTGGGGCGGGGGAAGCGGCGGTCACCTGCGGGGTGCGATCGAAGCTCGCGCGGCCAACGCCAGCCCGTGGATGCTCCGCGCTCTGAACAGATGCGAGCGTGGAAAATGGGGAGAGAACAAAGCGAGCCAGACGTGGGATGACTAGAGGAAGGAAAACAGTGCGTGTGGCAGGGAGGGACGTGCTGGGTGACGCCGTGCACATAGCCGAGAAGCAGCAGGGCGTCTGGGGCACGAGCCCAGCGAGGCCGCCTCTCCGCAGCCGCGGAGGCTGAGCGCGGGAGACTCCCGCAGCGAAGGGGCCGCGGGGCCGGGTTCGGGGCGCGGCGGCCGAGCCTCGCCGCGTGTCCCCCTCGTGGTTTTCCCTGTGTTCCCCAGACAGCGGGAGGGTGACGGTGTCTGGGACACGCGGCACAGCGGTGGAGGACGCCCCGCCCCGTGGCCAAGGGTTCCGGGAGCACCGAGTCCTGCGAGGCGGGGCGGGCGCGGGCCGAGCTGCGGGACGTCTCGTGGGCACAGCGCGAGCGTCAGGGACGGGGGGCTGCGGCCACAGCAGCCCGCACACCGTGGATCTGGACACGGAAGGTCGTCCGTGCGCTCCGTCCCTGCCCGGCCCGCCACCTGGCCAGCATGCTAACGCTCAGCGCATCCCTCTGCCCTGCTCCCCATCCCCCACCCCGTCACCATCCCTCAGCGGCTCGTTGGTGCTTCTTCAACCCTTCACCCCAGTCTCCCAGCCCCCCAACCCCCTCCCCTCTGTCCACCACCAAATTCTCCACTATATCCGTGAGTCTGCTTTTGATCAGTTCTTTTCGTTCCTTAACCAAAACAATAACTTGTAAACATCTATGCACCCCAATATTCATGGCCGCACAATTTATGACAGCCAGGACATGGAAGCAACCTAAATGCCCATCGACAGACGACTGGATAAAGAGACTGTGGTTCATGTACACAATGGAATATTACTCAGCCATTAAAAATAATGAAATCCTGCCATTTGCAGTGACATAGATGGACCTAGAAGTTCTTATGCTGAGTGAAATAAGTCAGACAGAGAACGATAAACACCATATGATTTTGCTTATATGCGCAACCTAAGGAACGTAAAAAAAACACCCAATTTTTAAATCTGTGTTTGCAAAACCCCTCTCTGCACATTTTAGGAGTTTTGTTGCTATTTCAAAAACGTGTCGAGCACACTCTGCAGGTTTGCAGTTTGTAGCTAAGGAGAATGACGTCTAGTCTCAGACTGTAGCAATTTTCCTTCTTTTTATAAAGAACGTATAGTATTTTAACTTCTACTAAAATGGTGACTTTTAGCCATTGGTGGTTTCGACAGCATTTATGTCTTTATTATTTATTGTCTGAATCATCTCTCTCCGAGTCCAAATATCGTCCGTGATGATGCCAAATATATATATTACTCAGCCATTATTTTTTGGTTTTCCTCCAAAAGTCTGCAGTGCATTTTCTATCAATTTAATACTTTTCCAGTCATCTTAACTCGACGCCAACTGGAAAAGACAGACGACAATGGCTTCTTCCAAAAACATGCAAAAGACAGCGTGTGCTCATCTCCCTGTGTTCTTGGATGTAGACGAGGGAGATCATGACCGTGTGTCCTTCTCCACGTCCCCCCGCAGTCCCTCCCGGATGGTCACCTCGGCCCCCTGCGCCCGTTGTCACAGCTTCTAAGAATGCAGCCATGCGCCTGCTTTGCTTCCCCTTGCTGCTTCTCCTCAGCCTTGGTTTGCTCAGCGTTGTTTGTCACTGTGCATGCTCCCTGTCATTGCCACATAATATCGCATCGCCTCCGGATCTTTCCATTCATTCGTTCATGCTCTTAGTATGATCACTAGAGACTCGGGCTCTTTGCAGTCTGCACCTATTACACATAACACAGCCCTGCATGCGAACGCATGACCTTTTTCTCTGGTAGCTTTATATTTCCATCATCATTTGAAGTGATATCTTGCACGAGTTCCTTAATTGGTCGCCCCACGTAGAAGCTGCCGACGTCGGTGCAATTAGATTCTTGACTGTGGATTAGCATGACACCTGCGTGATAACATGTCACACACATCCTAACGTCATCTATTAATGCATTTGTTGAACGTTCAGATCTTTGTGGTATTTTCCCTGCCATTTCACAGGTCTGCCCTCAAGTATAACGTGGAACAGATGCGGGGTTGTCTTTTTTCTGAGTGCTTTGATTCTTGCAGAATGTTTCATGGTCATCGTTTGTGATGTCAGAGCAGGCTCCTTGTCACCTTAGTTGGATGAGACGTTCCTGTGAGCTAATCAGAGACTGCTCTTCTTTTGGGGACATTGATTTTTAAAAATCGGGGAAGTTTGCAGCGTTGATATTCGTAGAACAGTTTAATGGACCGGAAGCCACTCACGCCCGGCTTCAGCGACCACGGCCTTAGGAATCCAGTGTCAGCTGTGTCCCCCGGGACAGTCACCACCCGGACAAGGCCACGCTTGATAGCTGGCTTTCGCGGGCCGTTCTTAGCGTTGAGAACTACAATAGCTTCTCGCCAGCATGAGGCGGTTTACTGGTTGAAGACAGTTGTGGATGATACACAATTGTGTATGATAGACAATTATTCTTCTCATTTTGTCACGGTTTTCTGAGGTCTCTGAGCTAGTGTCTCACATTTTGGCTGTCGATTTCTTATGCTTCTGTCTTTACTCCTTGACCGACCTCGCCAATGTCTTTTTTCATATTCCTTTTTTTCTTTCATTAGCCAGTGTTTTAATTTTTATTTGCTTTATTGATTTTCCCTCATTTCGTTGCAAACAACCCCAGTGACTTCCTTCTCTATTTTTACGTCTCCTTTCCTTTTTTCTCCTGTCTTAGTATTTATTATGGGTTTCCTAACTTTTAAGTTATTTTTGTCACTTATATTTCCCCTTTAAAATTCTAGTTTAGTCACATTTCACATGGCTGTATGATCCTGTCAGTGTTTTTGATTTCTAGATATTTTCCAATGTACATGATAATTTTCTTTGGAGCACTCGAATACTTTAGAAGTGTGCGTTTTATCTTCCAAGTATATGATGTGCCTTTCGCTCACTTTGTGGTGTTATTTTCTAGTTTTACTGCAGTGTAATTAGTTAACAGGTGTCCCTTTGTTCCTATGCATTTGGGGTTCCTGGTTCGTGCAGTGACTTTGTAATTTTTCCCGGTCCGCAGCGTTCTGTAAGAGCCTACCAGCTCGGTGTAGTATTCCAGGTTGTCTCTAAATCTCTTTATTTTCTAGGGAACTTTCTGCTTGTCAGACCATTTCAGAGAGTGATACATTTGACTGCAACACTGATTTTGGACTGGACAGTTTCTTTCTTTCCTTTTGGCACTGTGTGTGTGCACACGTGTGTGTGTTTGCGTGTGTGCGTGTTTCTGTTTGTGTGAATTTCTCTTTTGTTAGATGCAAACAAGGTCAGTATTTGGATGACTTTTTTTTTGCCTCTCATTGCGGATGTCTGAGAGTTGTCTTGCTTGCCAACTCCGCTACCCTGTAGGCCTCGTCCCACGTAGCTGGCGAAATGGCCGCCCTCGGGCTCTGAGGCTTCCTGAAACGAGGTTACAGTTTTATTATTTAGAATAATAAGACCGCTGTGTCCAGGAGGCTTGCTATACAATATTATAAATAACATGGAGAGCAAGACGCGCTTACAGAATAAGCGATTCGAGCTGGATGCAGACTCTTATCTGCTGCGACGTCCCCACACATCCCCTGGGTATCTGAGAGGTAGACAGAATTATGAGCAGTGCGAATGACTGATCCACGCCTAAAGAAGATGGATGGACTATCAGACTAAAGATTTAGGTCAATAAAAGCTGCGATTCTATCTGCGGAGGAGAATGCACACTCACACTCACACACACACTCACACACACACACACACGTGCACGCGCGCACGCATCCCAGATACTGTGTGCACTGCGAGGCAGACTGCATGCGCTGCGTCCCGCACACACCCACGCAGGCGCTGCTGCGGGAGACCCGCGAGGCCTGCGAGCCCCAGGCTCGTGCTGCCTGCGCTCGGAAGCCCTGCGGCCTCGCTGCTGCGGCCGCTCTGCTTCTGCCGTCCGTGCGGGAGCTGGATTCCTGACACGCGGTGGCTGCGCGTGCGTGCGTGTGTGTGTGCGTGCGTCCGTGCGTGCGTTTACCCACATGGTTCCTGCATGCCAGTAACATGAATGCAAAGCCGGCTGCGTTAAAGTGGGCGGTGCTCAGCGACGGGCCCTCCCAGCAGGGAGCAGAGGGCTCTGGGGACACAGGCTCCGAGGAGGGGCCACGTGGCGATGGAGGCAGAGAGGGCAGGGGCGGCCGCCAGCCCAGCCAGGAAGGACCCTCCCCTGGGGCCTGTGGAGAGGGCGCTGCCCTGTGACACCTTCGGGTGACACGCCTGCTCTCCCCGCCAGGGAGAACTTGAACTCCTCTTGTGTTAGAAATGTCTTCGTGTCGAACCTGCCGCGTTTGCGGTGATGTGCTACAGGAGCCACAGAATTGCCACTTGGACATACACGTACATTCATGTGCATACGCCTGTAAACAGTGTACGTGTGTGAACACACACACACATGCACTCAGATCTGCTTTACGATCCCCTTCGCTCACACATTCAGTGAGTTTCCCAGGCACATGGCTCAGCGTGCACCGTGACGCTCCCGTCGTTGACTCAGAGGTTTGGGGGCGTTAACGGAAGCATGGTCCCGTGTGGCTGCCAGTGAACTCAGTGTCACGCGGGTCCAGCAGCTGCCTCTGGCCTCCCCGTGGGCCGAGCAGCAGCCCCCGCACCCTCTCCACACCCTGCTTCGTCTTTCTATGCAGTATCACTGTGAGGCGTGTAAGCTCTTCCCGCGGACACCGCATTTTCCTTATGAGTTGGGCGGGCGGCAGACACACAGTAGGTGCTTGAGAAATACACGTGTCGCCAAGAAGTGCAGCGCTCTCCAAAGCAGGGCGTGCTGTGTGTCCGTGGCTTCTCCAGTGACAGCTCCCTGCCCTGGCTGCGATGTTAGCTGGCCTTCCTGGCCGGAAGGAATGCTGGCTTCTGCCTTTCAAAACGTAAACATTGTATCCAAGTTATAAGAGGTGTGGACAAATCGTAATAATGTAGCGGTCAGGTCAAAGTACATGTAGCAAAAACATGTAATCACTTCATAAGACAGTAAACGAACGAGGAGGCGGAAAGAGATGGATGGAGAAAAATGGCCAAAAGGAAGACTGTGTTGTAAGATCTGTAAGTATAGCTGATCTGGAACCGGATAACTGGACCAGTTACCCCAAGTTTGGGGGTTCAAAGCAAGGAGAGGGTTCTGTTCAAACTGCATCGCAGCCTGAGGAATAAAACTCAAAGATTAGAGATGCCAGCTGCATGGATACACGGGAAGGAAGAAAACAAACATGGCAGTATAAATCTATAGAAGGTAGAGATGGGAAAAATTTCAAGAAAGACCTGGGTAAGATTCAGGATCTTTTCCGGGAAATTCCTCGGCAGCGGCGTTTACTACTCAGCAGCCAGGTCACTCACATCCTGAGACGACATGGCACCGTTTGGAGTCTCAGCTGCAGAAACTCAAAGAAGCAAGAGAATGCACGGCCACAAGGAGCTGTCAACAGCCTCCTCTCGGTCCTGACTACAACAGCCCGACGCAGCGTCGCTAGGAGAACGTGGATAGATAAAGACGGGGAAGCGCATTAACTGAACAGACGTAATCGCCGTTCATCAAGCCTTACCTCCGCTGTGTAAACACACGCATCCTTCAGAGGGTCACGCGCTAGTCACCGACGTAGACCACCTGCCTTCCCACGGGGCCAGTTTCAGCAACTGTCAAGGGAGTCAAATCATGCAGGTGGACACACGCACACGCACAGCCGCAAAACTGCGAGTATTTGGAATTCGGAAACGTAATTTTTATTACCTCATCGATCAGGACTGAGGAAACACAGAGATTAGAAAATATTGTCACTGGAAAGGAACGAGAATGCCACATAGCAGTTATTTTTGGTGGTCCCGAAAAACAGCGCTGCACTTAACCCTTTTCAGCACTGTTCATTCGTTACGGGAGACGGCGCTTTGGAAGAGACGTTTGTCGCAAAGGAGAGAACGACTCTGTGTGGCGAGCAGACGGCGCTCGGGGACGTGGGGCTGTGTGAGACCACCCCGGGGGTGACGGCCGGCGAAAGGGGGAGACTCGGACCGCGGCAGCAGTGAGCGGTCAGGACCGAGGGCGCACGCGGCAAAGGAGACGGAGGACAGCCCCGGCCACCGGCCCCTCGGGACGACAGAGCCGTCAGCGCAGAGGCCAGCACAGGGCTCTGTCCGGCGAGACTGACCGCTCGCTGCACATGGCCTGCAGCTCCGTGAGGCTGTTCGTCACCTTCCCATAAATGACTGCCGAGGGCCCCCCGGCTGGAGGGTCTTCCGGGGAGCGTGGGCGCGGGAGGGTCGCACTCGGGGAGACGGGGAGCCCCGGCCGTCGGAGGAGTCTCGCTGCCCGTGGGAGCAAAGCGTGACGGCACCCGGTGCTTGGAGAACACGGTTACGACGGGAAGATCGGCCAAAATCAATACTTTCCCGTGTCGCCGATCCATTATAGATCCCCCGGATTTTGTAGGTAAACAAGAATTTCCTGCTTTTTAAAATTTTTCTTGCCAGCCATCGAATTTCTCTCTACTCCTTTTTACATGAGGATTCACAAGCCTTTAACCAAAGAGGTCAGGACAGCTTTATTTTTGTTGGGAAGTGATGCACTTTACCTTTTTTCTTCTCCAGTTACGGGTGACATGCATTAGTCTGTTGGTGGCCGGGGGCCGGCACCGTGGTGAGGTATTTATGTGACGTCCGCTGTGATCCCCCCACTAAGCCTGCTCCCCGCCCGGCGCTGTACCTGGCTGTCGCGGGGTTGCGGACCGCGCTCCGCATGCTGTCCTGCACGCCCCGCGGGTCTCACGTGAGGGGCAGCCTGCACCGCACCCCCTCGCCTTCGTCGTCACCCCACCCGCTCCCCCGGCAACCGCTTACAAACCAGCGGTGTGTTCTTTCTCCGTGTCTCCGTCGGTTTCTGTCTTGTTTATTTTGTCTCTTCGATTTCACGTGTAAGCGAGAGAACGTGGTATTTGTCTTTCCCTGACTGACTTCACCGAGCATGATGCCGTCTGGGGTCATCCGTGCCGATGCAAATGCTAAGATGTCATTCTTTTCACGTCCGAGTAGTAGTCCGCTGTACGTATGTAGGACCGTGAGTGTCTTTAATTGACGAGGAGGTCTGCCTCTCAGCAGACGAGAGTCCAGGAGAACTGTCTTCTGTAGGCAAAGTGCTCAGATGGCCACTGAATGTGCAGCCCGTCCGGTTTATACACCCGTGAAGGAAGGAAGTTACCTCCCGTGCCGCTGGGTACTTGCCACTCCACAGGCTGATGTCCCCATCGTCCGCTGGCCCGAACAACAAGATGGATGGAAAACACTCAGAGACAGCAGAGAGCCCTGGACCAGAACACCAATCAGCTCTTTGCGGGACAGAAGTGGCCTGCGGCATGATTCCTCGGATACGTGGCGGGGGCAGAGTGCCACGTGCTGCCACCAGGAGCGGCTGGCTTGCTAGGACAGCGTCCGAGGGCACTGCGGGCGGCTGCCGCAGAGCGAGCGGGCTGCGGTGCATCGGACAAGGTCACGGCGTCCGAGCCGGCCCCAGCCCTGCCCCCGCTGCTGTCTGCGTGCCCATCGCCTCGCTGGGCGTTCAGGGAAGGTCTCTAATGTGAGGTCAGGAGTTCACGGTGGTGCCGACCGGGAACGGAGACAGAGGGAGTCTGGTTCTACCCACAGTAGGCGTGCCCTGTTATCGCCAGTGAATGAGACGCGTGAAAAGAGCGTGGTCCCTCGAATCCCCCGTGTGCACACGCGGAGATGGCGTACGCGTGGGTGTGCACGTGTGTGTGTTTGTGACGGTGTAGGTACACACCCACAGAGATAACGTACGTCTACTTACACTTCACACTCGACGTGTAACGGACATTTAGAGTTTAATAATCCATCTCCTCCTCGGAAGAGACAATCACGTGAGAACAGAAAGAGGAAATGATGAAAAAGGAGCATTTTCTCACCAAAGACCTCGGTTTTTCAGTTCCCCTGACCATGCTTCCTGTTGTCATCGTCTGAGCATGCTTGGCATCTCACGTCACTGCAGCCTTCACCTGCCTTTCTGTGCGTGAGACCTAGGGCAGGAATGTGAAACGGAAGAAATAGACTGTTTCCTTTGATTTATGCACACTACACTTCGGTAAAGAGTTTCCATTCTGCTCAATGAGGTCTGGAGTAAAATCTCATACGTATATTCCCGTTTTGGAGTTTTCTAAAGATGGTCGTTCTACATCTCGCTTCCATCGTGAATTATATACAGTCTCCAAACGTACTGCCACCCCTGCCTGTTGAAATATTCTTTTGTAACTGCTGCCCACGTATGTGGTCAAATATCATTGGTACTGACAGTTAGCGTAAGCAGGTCTTACTGATTCAGCTTTTAATGGTTAGAACGCAGGAGAGAGGGACTCAAAGGAAGAACATGCTAAACAGATGCCTTCGTCGTGAGTGGTGATATTAACAAGCAAAGACGAGGACGACACAGAGATAATTAATGAGGCCCTAGATGAAGAAATACAGTGACACTGTGCTGGATACATTGCCACAAACAAGTG
>JAQQSQ010002562.1:0-10602 GCA_028627145.1 Eidolon dupreanum | reverse complement strand
AAGTAAATATTTTCTCCCAGTTTGTTGTCTTTTTGTTTAGTTGATGGTTTCCTTTGCTGTACAAAAACTTTTTAGTTTGATGTAGTCCCTTTTGTTTATTTTTTTTCTTTTGTTTTCCTTGTCTGAGGGGATATATCTGAAAAGAAATTACTGTTAGCAATTTCAGAGTTTACTGCCTATATTTTCTTCTAGAGATTTTATAGTTTCAGGTCTTACATTTAAGTCTTTAATCTATTTTGAGTCTATTATATACTGTGTAAGAAGATGGTCCAGTTTCTTTTTTCTTTTCTTTTTTTTTTTTTTCTGCATGAATCTGTCCAAATTTTTCAGCACCATTTATTGAGGAGACTGTCTTTACCCATTGTATATTCTTGCCTTCTTTGTTATATAATAAGTGAGTATATAGGCATGGATTTGTTTCTGGGCTCTCTATTCTGTTCCATAGATCAATGCATCTGTTTTTATGCCCATACCAAGCTGTTTTGAGTACTCTAGCTTTATAGTATAGTTTGATATCAGGTAGTGTGATACCTTCAACTTTGTTCTTCTTTCTCAAGATTATTGTGGTTATTCAGGTCTTTTATGGTTCCATATAAATTTTAAGATTATTTGCTCTAGCTCTTGAAAAATACCATTGGTATTTTTGATAGGAATTGCATTGAATTTATAGATTGCTTTGGGTAGTAAAGCTATTTTAATAATGTTGATTCTTCTTACCCATTACCATGATATATGCTTCCATTTATTTGTATCTTCTTCCATTTCTTTTTTCAGCAGCACAATTTTCTGAGAATAGATCTTTTACCTCCTTGGTTAATTTGATTCCCAGTTATTTTACTGCTTTTGATGCAACTGTAAATGGGATTGTTTTCTTAATTTCTCTTTCTAAAAGTTTATCATTGGTGTATAAAATGCCGCTGATTTCTGAATATTAATTTTGTATCCTGCTACTTTACCGAATTCATTAATCAGGTCTAACAGTTCTTGGTGGAATCTTTAATGTTTTCTATGTATAGTATCATGTCATCAGTAAGTAGAGTTTTCTTCCTTTCCAACTCAGATAACTTTTATTGCTCTTTCTTGTCTCATTGCTGTGACTAAGACTTCTAATACAATGTTGAAGAGGAGTGGTGAAAGTGGGTATCCTTGTCTTGTTCTTGATCTTAAGGAAAACACTTTTAGCCCTTCTCTATTGAGTACAATGTTAGCTGTAGGTTTGTCATATGGCCTTTATTATGTCAAGGTATGTTTCCTCTATTCCCACTTTGCTGCGAGTTTTTATCACAAATGGCTGCTAGATTTTGTTGAACACTTTTTCTGCATCTATTGATATGATCATATGGTTTTTATCTTTTGATTTATTAATGTGGTGTATCACATTAATTGATTTGTGGATATTGTACAAACCTTGAATCTCAGGAATAAATCCAACTTGATCGTGGTGTGTGATATTTTTAATGTATTGCTGAATTCAGTTTGCTAATATTTTGTTGAGGATTTTTGCATCAATGTTCATAAGAGATATTGGCCTATAGTTTTCTTTTTTTGTAATGTCTTTGTCTGATTTTGGAATCAAGATAATTGTGGCCTCATAAAAGGAGTTAGGGAGCCTTCCCTCTTCTTGAATTTTTTGGAATAGTTTGGAAAGAATAGGTGTTAATTCTTCTTTGATTGCTTGATAAAATTAGCCTATGAAGCTATCTGGTCCAGGACTTTTGTTTTTCGGAAGGTTTTGATTACTGATTTGATTTCATTGGGGGTAAATGATGAGTTCAAATTTTCTGTTTCTTCTTGACTCAGTCTTGGGAGATTGTATTTTTCTAGGAATGTATCCATTTCTTTCATATTGTCCATTTTGTTGGTATATAATTGCTTGTAGTATTTTCTTATGATCCTTTGTATTTCTGTGGAGTCTGTAGTTATTTCTCCATTTTCATTTCTGATTTTATTTATTTGAGTCCTCTCTCTTTTTTCCTTGATGAATCTGGTTAAGTGTCTTTCAATTTTGTTTATCCTTTCAAAGAACCAGCTCTCATTTTCATTAATCTATTGTATTGTTTTTCTAGATTCTATGTCATTTATTTCCACTCTGACCCTTATTATTTCCTTCCTTCTAATCACCTTGGACTTTGTTTTCTGTTCTTTTTTTAGTTCTTTTAATTGTAATGTTAGATTGTTTAGTTGAGCTTTTTTGAGGTAGGCCTGTATTGCTATGAATTTTCCTCTTAGGACTGCTTTTGCTGTGTCCCATAGATTTTGAGTCATTATGTTTGCATTTTCATTTGTCTCTAGGTATCTTTTGATTTCTTCCTTGATCTTATTGATAACCCATTCATTGTTCAGTAGCATGTTATTTAGACTCCATGCATTTGTGTATTTTCCAGTTTTGTTCTTGTAGTTGATTTCTAGTTTCATACCATTGTGATCAGAGAAGATGGTTGACATGATTCCAGTTTTCTTAAATCTGTTGAGATTTGTTTTGTGTCCTAACATGTGGTCTCTCCTGGAAAATGTACCATGTGCACTTGAGAAAAATGTATATTTTGCTGCTTTGAGATAAAATGCTCTGAAAATGTCTATTAAATCTATCTGGTCTGATGTGTCTTTTAGGCCCATTCTTTCTGTGTTTATTTTTTGTTTGGAAGTTATGTCCCTTGGTGCCAACAAAGTGTTAAAATCTCCTACTGTGAGTGTATTACTGTTGATCTCTCCTTGTATGTCAGACAATAATTGCTTTTTGTATGTGAGTGCTCCTATGTTGGCCATGAATATGTTTACTAGGGTTATGTCCTCTTGATTTATCAATCCTTTTATCATTATGTAATGCTCTTCTTTGTCTCTTATTATAGCCTTTGTTTTAAAGTCTATTTTATCTGATATAAGTATCACAACCCTGACTTTTTTTTTCATTTTCACTTGGCGTGAAATATCTTTTTCCATCTCTTTACTTTCAGTCTGTGAGTGTCCTTTGATTTGAAGTGGTTCTCTTCTAGACAGCATATTCATGGGTCTTGTTTTCTTATCCATTTGGCTACCTAATGTCTTTTGATTGGCACATTTAATCTATTTACATTTAAATTGATTATTGATAGGTACATAGTTACCTATCAGTGCCATTCTATTATTCGTACTTGTTTTTTCTTTTTACCATTTCTTTTTACTGAAGTCCCTTTAACATTTCATGTAATACTGGCTTGTTGATGATGAATTCCTTAAGCTTTTCCCTGTCTGGGAAACTCTTTATCTCACCCTCCATTTTAATCAAAAGCCTTGCTGAGTAGAGTATTAGTGGTTGCAGATTCTTGTTTTTCATAATTTTGAATATTTCTTGCCAGTTCTTTCTGGCCTGCAAAGTTTCCATTGAAATATCAGCATTCTTATGGGGGTACCCTTGTAAATAAGTAGCTGCCTTTCTCTTGCTGCTTTTAAGATTCTCTCTTTGCCTTTGACCTTTGGCATTGTAATTATGTGTCCTGGTGTTGGTCTGTTTGAATTTGTATGGGACTCTTTGTGTGTCCTGAACTTGTATGTCTAATTCCTTTGCCAGGTTAGGGAAGTTTTCTGTCATTATTTCTTCAAATAGAATCTCAATTCTTTGCTCTCTCTCATACACTTATAATCCAGATATTGTTAGGCTTTATGTTGTCTCAGAGGTCTCTTAAACTGTCATCTTTTTTTTTTTAATTCTTTTTTCTTTTTGTTATTCTGATTGAGTGTATTCTTCTACCTTGTGTTTCAGTTTGCTGATTCGATCTTCTGCTTTGTCTAATTTACTGTTGAATCCTTCTAGTGTATTCTTCGTTTCAATTATTGTATTCTTCATTTGTGTTTGGTTCTTTTTTATAGTTTCCATGTCTTTTTTTATGCTTACTATCTCTCTGTTGAGGTGCTCATTGTGCTCATTTATTCTTCTCCTACATTCATTGAGCATCCTTATAACCATTATTTTGAACTCTGTCTCTGGTAGGTTGCTTGCCTCCATTTCATTTAGCTTATTTTCTAGAGTTTTCTCCTGTTGTTCCATTTGCGGCAAGTTTTTTGTTTTGTTTTGTTTTCTCACTTTATTAGCCTCTCTGTGTTTGTTTCTATGTGTTAGGAATATTTGTTTCGTCTCTCAGCCTTGCCCAGATGTCCTTATGTGGAAGATGTCCTGTGTGGCCCAGTGGCACACTCTCCCTGAGCCCCTGTGCCAGGGGCTCTGGATATGATCTTTGTGTGGGTTGTGTGTGATCTATTGTCACCAAGCCTTTATTGGTGTTAGTAGATGAGTGGGTGGCATTAATGCTCAGGCTAATTGTGGGAATTGGCTGCACCCACAAAGTCAGAGTTGCTGTGTGGGGACTGACCCCACTGAGTGGGATTTGCCCTAGCAGATGTGTGTACTTGTTGCAACCACCTTTTGTTTGTACCACTTATGGGACTAGTCAGGAGTTATTCCATTGTGGTCTAGTACCAGCCTCTGGGTGCATTGGTTTTGCTGCCCCTTGGGAGGGGCTCCCCCACAGGCCCAGGTCAGCTGCTGCCTTTGATTGCTCAGGGCTACCTGGTAGGAGCTACAGAGTGATCGCAGATGGTTGTTGCCTATCATGGATCTATAGGCAAGTGGAAGAGATAACACTGTAGAGGTCCGGTTAACCTCTGTCCCTGACCTAGGGCAGTTTAGCAGAGAGACCAGTGCTCCTCCAGGCCTGATAGTACCTTTCAGTTGCCTCTAAGTCTCTTAAACTGGAAGAGCCCCTGGGTGATATATGTGTTGGGTGGTGCAGGGACCCCGGGAATCTCCTGCGTCTGTGGAGTAGATTTCCCCCTGCCACTGCAGTGTCAGTTTAGGCGCCAGCACTGTCACTGTGGCTCCCTGTACAAGTTTCCAATCATAGCAAGGTCAGCTGCTGCCCGCCTTGGGTCTGCAAACACCCAGCTCTGTTTAAGACTTACTGAAGCTCATGTGCATGAGTTTGTAGCCTGCAACCGAATGCTTCTCCAGGATGAATGGGCTTTGCATGGGCCACAGGAACTGAGTGCTATTGTGTGTTGTTGAATTCGTGATCCAAGGAAAGCACAGATTGGGACTAGGTTGCCTGGGAGCAAGTTTGCCTCAGGTAATTTGTGGATTAGGTGGGGCATTGTCTCAGTGAGGCATGGGGCCATCAGACCTACACTGCACCAGATTTGCTGCCAGCTCTGGGACTTCAGGCTCCCACCAAAATCAAATATCACTGTGTGACCTACTGTCATTTGTGATGGGCCCACAAAACCCCTGAGATTTGCCCAAGCAATACTGTATCTCATGCTGGCATGGTCCCACAGACTCCTGTGATCCTCTCAAGAGACATTGCAACTCGTACAGGCAGCAGTGGTCTGCCCACAGCTGTTTTCCCTGAAATGCACTCGCAGCTCTAGCCAACGTCTGTTGCCTGCACAGAATGCACAACCCCAGAGAAAAGCAGGGCAGGGAGGGCTGCCTGTCAGTGGACTGCTGGCACTTTGTGGCTTGGATGGAGTGGGATCTCAGGGAGACAAGGGCCATCAGGCCAATACAGCCTCAGTTTTGCTGCAACTCTGTTCCCCGGGCATTCCTGCTATAGTCACAGATCGCTGTGAGACCAGCTGCCATTCCTGGTGATCCCACAGATCTCTGAGTCTCCCAGTGTGATATTGCAGCTCTTGCAGGCAGCAGACATCTGCCTGAAACTGATTTCCTTTCAGTGCCTGCCCTGTGCTAGCCAAAGTTTGTTGCCTGTGTAGATTGGGAGACCACGGGGAGGGACAGGGCAGTGGCAGTTGATCATCAATGGGCCACCTGGGGCAGTTTGTGGGTTGGATGGGGTGGAGTCTCAAGGAGACAATGGCAGCAAAATTAGGTAACCATTCATGCATTCCCACAAAAGTCACAGATCACAGCAAGACCAGCTGCTCTCTGAGACTGGCCCACAGATCCCCGAGATCCATCTAAGTTCGTGTTGACAGCAGTGATCTTCCTGAAACTATCCCCAAAATGCTCACTCACAGTGCTGGCTGCCAGTTCTGAATGTTTGGCCCTGAATCGATGTAGGGTATGGCAGCCATCTAGCAACAAAAGTCACCGGGGACTCTACAGGTTCAGAGGGGCAGGCTGATCTCAGGACAGCTCTTCCTAAAGGCCCTGTGGGAGGGGTCTGCACAGTCAAACTGGGGCAGTCTGTAGATTCCCTGGTGGGGGGTGGGAATGGGGCATAATGATAGCTGCCCGTCCAGCCTTCATTTTGGCAGACTTTCCCACTGTGAATCTTGAACCTCTGACCCACTACCAGTGTCCCAGGTGAGTGTCCGCAGGTCAGAGAGCTTGTGCGTTGGCCCTTCAAAGTGGTGTCTAGGGATCCCCTCTGGTTTTTACAGTCAGAGTTATTGGAAACTCCTCTTCCCTGTGCTGGGACCCTGGGTTGGGGAGGCCCTGGGTGAGGCCAGGACCCCCCTTTCTTTCAGGGGAGCCTCTGCAGCCTCACTCTCCCTCTAGGTGTTCCTCTACTACCTGCGAGTGTGGATCCAACTGGATTCATGATTTTGCCCCTCCTACTGGTTTCCATGTGGCGCCTTCTTTATATTATCAGACATACCTGCTATAATCAGCTGGATTTCAAGTGATTCTCCACATTGATTATTTTATAATTTGATTGTAATTTCAATGCGGATCTGGGAGAAAGTGAACCCTGCCTTTACCTAGTCCACATTCTTCCTCGGGGTCCCCAGATTAAGCATTTTAGATGTACTCATTCAATTATTCCAAATATCACCAAGATAAAATTTGTAGGTATAATGTTGATTAAATTGAACAGAATTCTTAATCTCATAATATATTGTTAAAAATATAACACATCCTTAAAAGTAACAATATATTTTTGTTATCAGACATTTAAAAAATTTGATGTATATAACTTGATATGGAAGAGATGCTGGGAAAAAAAAAGACACATGATGCTAGAAGAGAAGGAGATGGAGGAAAAATACCCTGTTAAAATGTTACTGAGGTGAAATTGGAAGGATTGGCTCAAAAGTAGAAATACCCCCCACCCCATCCCATAGAAATCATTTTAGGGGCAAAGACCCCATGAGGGCAAAAGTGTGGTACATATGAGGGCCTGATGTTAGCACATATGACAACCTCATATATTTTTTCAATGTGCTGAATAGGGAGATTAAAGATAGAATATTCAGTACTAATAGACCACAGTAACAAGTTATATATCTGCCTGAAGAACAATGAGAATCAAGTATCAAATAATTTTATTCAGAGCATGGAGATAGTGGTGGTGGTCAAAGAGCACTATCTGATTAGTAAAGGTAAATTTTTAGTGCCACTTTGACATCGTTGAGGTTTATATCATCAAAGATACATTTAATTAGAAGTTTCAGCTTTGCTATTTATGAAATCCCAGATAGAAGAACTGGCACTACCAAATGAAAGTCAGATGGTAAACTTTTCAGATAAAGAAGACATAGCCCATATTTTAAAATATACTCAAATAGATATCGTATGAACTGTACATACTAATGTTTTTAAAAGATGCCTGCATTGGATGGTAGGCAGTACATGAGATCTGTATATGTAATACGTATATGTGCATACAGACATAGATATGACAATAAATACTGATAAGGTGTATATTCATTCCATTTCTCTGGAGAACCTTGATTAATACAGTGCATTTTATTGGTTCTATTTAAAACAAATTTCATTCTTGAAATTATCTCATAGATCCTCAAGGACTGTCTCATTAGTTATGTAGTTTAGCACCTTGCTCAAAGATAATTTATACTTTCCTGACCTTCCCTATACAGTATATAAAACTTTACCTAGAGGGAACAACTTTGAAGTCAGAGGTCAGTTATATATCTGTCTGATTGTGGTCCACAGTATCTCTGTTGAGATTGTAGCCACACCCTTGATATGTAAATAAAATGTTATATGCCTTCATGAACATTAGAAACGACATTGAAATATATCACGTATTGCCAAATTTCATGCATCAATTAAATACTTCTTTATCGTAAGAGGAGTCTTATCTTTCATAATATTATGAGATTAAAGGTTGTATTGCACATCAATTGTTTTATTTCCATAAACTATGCAATATTTTAATGATATCTTAGTAAAGACACAAAAGCAAATATTGACATGCTGTATCATTACATGTTTTCTTAGGGGAGAGTTGTTAGTTCTACTGAATATGTATAAAGATCATGGTATACCTGTTATTCAATTAGAATTGCGAAAGTTAAAAATTATATTTCTATATTTAAAAGGTTAAAATAAAATTATGGCTTTGCCCTTTTATGGCTTGGAGTAGCCTCTATATTTAAATGTATATAAAAAGAAGATGTTGTTTGGCTTTTTCCTTTCTTATATTTAAGTAAATTACATGAAATTATTTGGAGAAGATTGTCAACTAATATGAAAAATTTAAATGTCTAATTTATAGATCCAAATAAAAAATTTATACAATGATATAAAAGAATAATAGAAAGCTCACACATAACATTTGTAAGGAGTAAATAAAAAAGAGAAATTAGGTTGAAAATTCTGTATTCTTCACTCTACTTGCCTATGAGGTATAAAATTGAAGCAAAGATGTTTTGAATTTATATATTTTACTATATATCTTTATAATAATTTTTTGTTTAATCACTGAGTAAATCAAGAATAGTTGATAATAAATTGCAGCGAGTTATATGTTTTGATTATTCACCGCATTAATGATGAAAAAACATTTTTGCACTGTCTAAAAAGGGTTTACGAAGAAGCTACATTGGAACACTGCTATTATAAAATTCTAAAAGCCAGTGTTAGACTGTCCAGTCCTTAGTTATTTAATACAGATAAAGTGACCTGACTTAAACTAGAAGTGCTCATTTGACAATCTGTTCATCTGAACATTCTTAGTAAATTGTATCTAGTTTGCAAGACTGGCAGGGGTTGCTTTTTGTTGTGAGACCACTAAGATGACCTTTGAATTTCTCCTTGATTCTGAAGATGAAAAGAAGAAAGTGGACATGTTTGGTCAGTTCTGATAATCTGTCCATTTGACATTTTCAGTGAAGAGAAATAGAATTTCTAATGAGAATGTTTAGATAGTACCTAATAAAAGTGAACTTGGTGGTTGAAAGTAATCCCAATCCAACAAGAGCCACAGACATGAGTCATAGTAAACTTAGAATGAGATAGTAAATAGATAGTGTAAAGATAATAAATAAAATTAGAATTGGGGAAAACAATAGAGAATAAAGTCCAAATGACTAAATTTTCAAATAAATAGCCATATTAGAGCAACGATACTATTTTAGTAGCAAGCAAATCATAATTATGTAACTCAGCTTACTAACTCTAAATTGGTGGATACGCTCATGATGAAGGAAAATAAAACATCTAAAGGTGACAACAACAATAGCACTGACTAAATAGTATTAGCTTCATCCCAAGGTGAAAAGGGACAAGAAATTGTATTGCTATGGCTTTCAGAGTTGAAACCATAATTATTGCTGCTTTCTCTACAACATAACTGCACAGAAGACTAAAGAAATGTACTTGAAATAGTTTTATCACTATATTATTAAGTTCATATTCATAAAAGTAACTTAAAAAGTAATTCATGTGTTGCCCTTTTATACCCACTCATACCTTCTTTGGAGTATGTGAGAATAATCCATTTCAGAACAAAAATTAGTGAGAAAATACTCACTGAAATTTTATGATCCTATATAGTTAAATTAACTTGGCTGCACTGTTTCATAATATAGGTATTTGCATGAGCCTCTGTTTATCTGTATGGAGAAGAAGGACAGCTTTCTGTTCTTTTGTTTATGGAAAATAGTTAGAGCAGCTACTTCTCTGCCTCTTTTCCAGATGCACCAACTTTTGGTACCCCGACAATGTTACTTTGCTGTTGAAATTAAGAGTGAATCCAAAGCTAAGAACATTGATTATAATAACAATATTTTAAAGATCTACATTTTAGGAGGAAGTATATGTTTTTTATTTTATAAAAATATATATATATTTCACAATTCATTGAAGATCCCACATATTTTGACTGTAATTATTAGATATAATATTATTATTAAATTCTTTCGGTTAGCTTTTAAAAGTAAGCTTTAGTCTGTAACTTAAATTTATATAGGCTTACATTAACTAAAAATCACTATGAGGTAAATATATGATACAAAGGCCTAATGTTAAAAAATTTAATATTTATTTGTTATGTAAAATGAAACCATGGAGTTTTACAATTTATACTAACAACTCCCTGCAGAGAGAACACCGCAGGCCACACAGGACAACTCAGGGGGAAGTGTTGGGGTTAGTCACAAGGCAGAAAAAAAGAGGGAAGTGTGTATTTAGTGTGGTTTCTGTGAGAAGTGGAGAGGGAGGCAGAGCAAACAGGTTTAAGACTGGCTAATTTGAACAGATTCATAAAGCTGTAGGGCATAGGAGCTACGTCTGAGGATATGTGGGCCTGGGGTGATTAGTGGGTATAGTGGCCCAGTGTGTGAGAGTCCCCATAGGGGAAGCAGTTGGAGTGTGGACTTAATCAGTTGCTTGAGAAGTAGAACTGACCAGCTTCTAGCAAG
>JAQQSQ010002561.1:0-10602 GCA_028627145.1 Eidolon dupreanum | reverse complement strand
CATATATGCATTTATTTCATATCAGTTTGGGTCTTGGTTACAGTCCAGAAACCGGAGAAATGAATTTCATGATCAGTTTTTCTTCTATACAAAATAAAACTGCCACTGCTTTAAGGCAGATTTTTTTTCCCCCCACTTCATGCTGAATGAAGTTCTTGGATTAGTATATTAGCTTCTTTTTTCTATACTCTGCCAAGTAATGAGACTCAAATAACTATGTAAATTCATTAATCTCATAAAGCAATTAGTGTAAAACCCAATGCCTGTTAAATTATTGCAAAATGAATTAGTTACAATATAACATTTAATTTTCATGATAACCCTCATTTATTTACACAATTTTGATTAAATAAATGCAAAGCTGTAATGCATTAAATGGAGCAGCCAAAACCTTATCCAGATCTTGTAAAAGTTCCTTCTATGACCTAAGGTTAAAATAATTAATGCATATAAGACATTTAGTATTCTGCCTGCCAAATAGTAAGCAATCATAAATTATGCATTTCTCCTTCTTTTACCCACTATAGGTAGTCAAATGGCTTGTTAAGAATGAAGTGAAACTCCATTCCCTTGTATTCTGGAGCAGTCTCATTTCATTTAACTTTGAATAAAAATAAATAAATAAAACATTAAGAAAACCCTAACATTTTTCTTTCTACTTCCCTTAGCTTTTTTCCTTTTATAATATTTATACCACTCTGGGATTGAAAATTATGTTGTGAAGTAAGAGAAAGATAGTCATCCTTGAATGAGATGTAGGAGTAATACACAGTGGTTTTAACTTCTTTCATAATTTGATAATCTTGCATGCCTTTAATCAATCAAAAATTTAGAAAGCACTTCTGCTCTGATATAAATTCTAAGGGATATACTATAGCACCTTAGATTGTAGAAAGACAATCACTACAATGTATGATTAATACAGAGATCAGCATACATTCACTGGGAAGAACTAGGCATAACCCTTAATTAACTCTATTACTTAACCAAGTAACATACCATTTTAAGTCTTGATTTCCTCCTTTATGATATGAATTATGGTGAATATGATGAATGTGGTGGTCACATTCTTATGTTTAATTAGTGGCTGTGATTCATAGCCAACATAACTAAAAATCCAATTATGTAGTATATGTGAAAGAATTTTATAAACTATAGAGCAATTCATGTGTTATGGGAAGATACTCCATGTTTACATACTGGAAGAATTGACAGTTAAAATGGTCACATTACCCAAAGCAATATACAAATTTAATGCAATTCCCATCAAAATCTTAATGGCATTTTTTTTTTTTTAAATAGAACAAGAAAATCATCAGAGACACCGAATAGCCAAAGAAATCCTGAGAAAAAAGAACAAAACCAGAGGCATCACACTGCCTGACTTCAAGTTATACTACAAAGTGACAATAATCAAAACAGCAAGGTATTGGCAGAAAAACAGACACACATACCAATGGAACTGAATCAAGAGCCCAGAGAAAAGAAAAGGAAAAAAAAACCCAAAACATTTATATGGGCATATAATTTTCAACAAAGGAACCAAAAGTATACAATGGAGAAAGGAAAGCCTCACCACACACCTAAATTAACACAGAATGGATCAAAGACCTAAATATATTCTTCTCTGTGTCTTTAAAGGAGTTCTGACCGGAAGTGATATTTTACTGGCTTTAAGAAGTTAATGTAAATTCAAAGGAAGGGTACAAAACATTATTAATATGTGACTAGAAAGATCATATCATACATGAAATGTGATTTATAAAATACTTCCATTGGGTGTGTTTTCTTTACATATTTTGTTGTTGTCAAGTTTCTATGAATATATTAAATACATTTATATTCTTGCCTTATTTATGTCAAAGGCTTGCACACTATGAACAGCTGCTGAAAAAATAAGTCTAAATCCCTAAATAATAGAAAAAAGATATAAATATTTTATATTGAAATGTTTTCCATAACACGAAATTTAAAATGTGAAGTAGTAATTGAAAATGAGACACAAAAGGGTTGTATCCGAACAAAACATATTAGTTCTTCAGAGTACAAAAAATAATACAATAATTCAAAGCTAGAAATTAATATTTTGAAGTATAACACAACACTTTGAGAAGCATTTAGATCTAATGATAAAAAAACTTAATTTTTTTGTTTTTAGTTTTTATGTGTGGAGGGAAATATATGATTCGGAATAGATATTTGGATTCTAAATTATACATTAACCCACTATCTAAAAGACATGAATAGTTCGTCCTTGTTATTAATGATTTAGAGAGCGACTTTCACTACTCATCGTAACCACATTTGATTTTAAAATTACTGTTCTAATATTTCTATTTAAGCAAAATTAGGTCAAAAGATTCTTGATAAGAATAATGTTTGACACGGAAAAGTTTCTGAATTCAAAATAATATTTTATTTAAAAAAATCTCTTATGTGTAGACAAGGATAAATGAATCAGACATGTCCTTGAGCCATGTCTATTGCCCTTCCTTCTTGGCTATTACTTTCTAGACAAACACCAGTATGTGTGATGACTACGCAGACAGCTGGCCAGTGAAAGAGATGATGGGCTCCAGCTGTGCTGGGAGAAAAGGGAATTACAGATAATAGCTGGAAATCCACTTATACCTGTATCAGAATATTTTAAAACCAATGATGTGATGCTTTGTTCTTATATGTACCAGGGATATTGGTCAATATGCCTATCGGGCATCAGTCAAGCAATCAATCTACTCAAAATGGAGCATGTGCACACACAAAAGACAAATACACATAAAAACTACCCAAACATAAATCTCATCAGGGTAATCATATTTGAGAACTACTGACTACTGTCTAAATCTACCCAGATTGCTGTAACACAATACCATAAACTGGGTGGCTTATAAACTACAGAACTGTATTTCTCACATTCTGGAGGCTGTTAAGGGCAAAATTAAGATGGCAGGAGATTCATCATCTGATGAGGGTCCTCTTCCTTGTTCATAAACCACTGCCTTTTCGCTGTGGCCTCGCCTGGTAGAGGGGACAAGGAATCTGTCTAGAGTCTCTTCTTATAAGGGCACAAATGCCATTTATGAGGGCTCAACCCTCAAGACCTAATCATCTCCCAAAGGTCCCACCTGTAAATGCCATCACATTGTTAGTTTTCAACATGTGAATGTTGCAATGGACAAAAAAAGTTAGTTTTATAGCATTTCTCAAATATAAAATGGATAGATAAATACTATCAGAAGTACGTTGAATGTAAGATGGCATAAAGAAAAAACCTACCTTGTTACGGCGAACAAAGAAACTTATAATTCCTGCTCTCAAAAAAATAGTGGACTAATCATCAATATCCTCTAAAGAGCCATCTGGGGAGTCTTTACTGTTCTTATAGTAGAGATGTGATACTATTATTAGACATGAAATATGATATTATTATTATTATTAGACATTATTATTAGAGACATTTCAGTGAATTCAGCTACTTAAAGTATGAAATTGAAGACCCTCATCATAACACAGAAGACCCTGCATGTCTTAGTCCTTGCACTAACCCCAACTCTTGTCAAGACGCATGTGGCAGATTGTCCCTTATAATAACTGTCCCTCATGACTCATGCCTCCATGTATCTATGCCATGTATAGTTTCTGTCTTTCCAACATTACCAAAAACGACACCAGCAAGGGCTAGTAAAGTTCTTTTGTATTAGGATGTGTCTCCTATCTTTGGACATTCTTTTGCCACACATGTCAAATCCTGGGCTAGCCCCCTGGAGAATAAGGAAAAACATGTTTTGATGGTCCAATCATTGTGTTGCGGAGGTACTGTCAGTAATAATCCTTCATTGCCTTGGCATTCTAGTTGATAGTGGCCCATGGGGTTAGGGAGATGACAAAACATCCACTTCCTAGATGTTGATTGCTTTCTAGCATTTCAATAACATCCTACCATTGTTTTATCATTCATCCCTTTTTATAATTGCTGCGCTACTTCTCTGTTTATCCCTCTGCATGCTAAACTACTCGAAACCATAAACAATATATTGCTCATTTTCCTATTTGCAGCTCCTACTTTCATCAATAAGAAGATAGAAGAAGGAAAACATACAAGATATTGCCATTGGTTATCTCAACATCTGAAGGGATATCCTTGTAGTTTTAGGATCCTAAAAAAGGATATATTTATAATATTTATAATTATAAATGTGATTCTAAAATGTATTAACCTACAGGATGGAGTTATTACCATGAAACAGAAATACTCTAAGCTCAACCAAAAATCTATATTAAAATTGTGGCAGGAAATGTTTGAACCAATATCAACAATAAAATATCAGATCTATCATTTTCTTATCATGACAAAGTGCATCCTCTAAACTGTAGGCCTACTCTTTCCTGTCAGTTCCAAAGAGGACTCTTGATGGCAGGAAAAAACTCCAAAAAAGTGAAAGAAATATGTACACAGTAGCTATTTACATTGTCATGGATTATTTATCATCTGGAGTGCCTTGTGCCCTGAGCAGATATGCAACGATAAAATATTACTGAATACCCACAGAAACGAAATAAAGTGGCTTCGGCCCTTTCCTTGTGAATAACCTAGGGCAAGTGCCTTGACCTGAGCTAGACTACACTAGTTTTAAGTTCAGTTCAGAACTAATGTGTGACCCACTCCATGTGGTTGTAATGAGGATTCGATTAAGTCAAATCAGAAAATAACATCTGTGAAACTTAGTAATAGAATTTGCTTAATAAATGTTAATTGATTTTTAATATTAAGAAGGATACAATTAATAATTTCCTTCAGGCTCCAATCTACTGGGCAACTCCCTTCGGACATTCTGGGGGGTCATGCTCCAAGCAGGTGTCAATTCCCAGTGGGGCACCTTCATTCCAGGCCCTGGGCAAAGAGAGATCTACTCAGGTACCTCTGCTAGGGCTTTTTATAAGGAGAAAAGGGAAAATCTTGAAGACACTTTTCTCCACTCTGACTCAGTACCCAGAACATTTACACATCTAAGCCCCTGCTTGTGGTGTTCCCCAAAACTCACCCCCCAAGTGGGGGTCCATAAAACTGCTGGAATCTTTTGTTCCAGGCTCCCTCAGAAGTACTGTGACCTGCGCTGATCCCCATGATCTCCACCGGTTGTTCCTTCTACAGGGAAAAGGGAAACAGGGGTCTCTTTGGCCAGTTTAAGTATCTTGCTTACACCATTACAGTAAGTGATTAAAGTCTTAACTCTTTCTTTTCTGACTCTCCCCTTCAACGGGCTACTCTGACACCTGGCAGCTCAGCTGTCTCTCAGCTCAGCTGAGCTCCTGACACACCAATCAAACAAAACACAACAAAACAAAACAAACCAAACAAAACAACAGAGGTATATACTTTTTAATTCTTGTATGTAAATAAAATTACTTTGAATGTAATGTGAAACTAAACAATGTATCTTACTTCATAAATATTTTTAGAGTATGATTTTTAATATTATAGATTTTTTAAACTTGATGACATTTATGAAAAGAATTCAATGCCATAATCAGCATTCTTTCTGGTTTAACATTAATCTCTTCATGTGGCTATTTTGGACATAGGCACACCTTCCTCTTATAAAGAGGGAAACAGCTTTCTTATTGGGAGCCCCACCTATGAGCCGCATACATTTGCTTATTCATTTATTTATTTAAGAAATTGATATTCGGTGCAAAAATGCACCTGCTGTATTCTTATTACCGGATGCATAGCTGTGAGGCAAGACAGAAAGTATTCCTTATCTCATAAGTTTTACATTTTAGTGGCATGTAGAAGACTGCTGGGACTCAAAAAGCCACATCCTACTGATCAAAGCCGCAGAACCCTGCTTGGATTCTCAGACTCTGGCTAGGGGAAGAAACAGATCTCTTGTCTCCAGAAAAAGAATGTGAAATCATTTGCAGCTATGTTTTTGTTTCCTTGCGTGTTTTCGTTTGTTTGTTTGTTTGTTTTCTTTTTACCATCACAGGATTAGCAAGAAAATTAAAGTTGCAAAATTACAGGGTCAGAACAAAGGTTTAAAGGATTTGAAAATCTATGCTTATGATCAGACACCAAACCTGAGATTTTTGTTCTCTGTGATTATTTACCTGAAGTTTCGCATTGCAGAAGAGACTGTAAAACCTACGCGGGAAGATGACATGTGAGTCTTGGAATTTTCCTGCCCTGGCTAGCCAGCATTAGCTCAGCGGTCTTATCAATAAAGCTGCCTTTCTCTTAGAGAGGGGCTACGGGCAGGCGAGAAAAGGTGGTCTCACTGTCACTTTAAAACACTGCAGAGAGGGAAAGTGTTTCAATTAAATATTTAAGTTGAGAACTCATAAAAAAAAAAAAACAATTTAGAAACCTAAATTGAAGATATTTTTTTGTTATTCAACATGCGACCTATTAGAACAGGCTTTTCTTTCCGTAACAAATTTATTTTTAATCAAAAAACACTTGTAGAGCTCTTCCTTTTAAGCTAATAAAGTAATTCCATTATTCTAATTATACTTTTATTCTATGATCACATTTTTCCTACTTGCTTGAATTAAAGAACCCAATTCTAAATCCTTTGATATATATGTGTGCACGTATATTCATACTTATTAAATTATATGTATACAATTTGTTAATACTTTCAGAAGTCATCTGATTATGAGTTTTTTCAAGGAAGGTATTAAAACTAGCTAATAAAAATGATTTTGTATATTATTTGCATTCATTTCCTAGAACAGATTATAAATAATTTATCACCTTAGTTGACTCATTTGATCAAAATAATCTCTATATTTACATCATTTTTCTTTAGATTTAAATGATTGACCTTCAGTTTGTACAAATTAAGTTATATGAATAGAGTTAGTAACTATTTTATATCAAAAGCTATTTTTTACTATGGTAATCATATTATCTTCTCATCTCAAAATGACCCATGATGCAGAATTTTATTTATTAATTATTGCTGAATTTATTTTAATCTAGTCACAAATACTCATATTAGGAGCATGGTGGTTATTAGCTCATTTTTTTTTGCAGTTATATTTTTCTGATATTAGTTTTCTACAAAACAAATTAAGAACTTTCATAACACTGAAAAGTGAAAAAAAAACTATTTCTAAGTATCACATTTTTAATTTCAGATTTATTTGTATAAAGAGTTAAGGTTACATGAATGTCATCTCTTTATGAGGTATTATGCTTTAGTTTTATTACTAATTTTCCTCTGCATCAAATCAAACACCGCATATGGTTATAACATTGATTTCTTAATTTTGTGAAAATTGCCCTCCCAACAGCTGGTCTCTTGAACAAATGAATATGTCAATGGTTGATTACAGATTAATGAGATAGCTATTTTTCAAAGATGCAACACTTCACATTCAAATTTGTCCTCATAGAGGTTTAGAATGCTTAAAGGGAGCGATCTTTTACTTATGCACTTAAATATTTTTATTGATATGAAATTGAATGCTTTTGAAGACATAACATACACACTTTAGAAGAAAAAAACAGGACTGAAAGAATTTAAATTTAGGGTTATTGAAAAGCACATCTGCTTTGCATGTGATGATTTTCTGAGATCAGCTTGAAGCAACTGCTAATCGAATTTATCTGAAGGCATCAGACAATACTGTATAATCATATTAACTTATTTAGGGTGCATTTTTAAAACATTTATTCAACTTGTAAAAATTTTAAAGTTGAGTTAAAAATCAGAAAGTGCTCTGAAATTCTCTTTGCCAAGTCACATTCTAAAAAACGTCATTATGCATTTAAAATGGTAAAGAATTCTAATTGTAGTGAGTTTTCTTACAGTTTGGGAAACTACAACATATGATAATATCTGAAAAATGAGTGTTCTTTTACTTTTTCACTTCTCTGTGTATCAGTTACTATCATAAATGATATAACTATCCATCTATATATTTGAAATATATCTTTTATATTGAGTTCCAATGGTTAGGTAAGTAATGAGGAAAGTGATTGAGGAGATCAAAGTAACTGATCTATTCTCAGTATTAATACTTTGAACATTGCACTGTAGTGCTTCCCAATTTTGAAGAATTTTGCTTTTCTGTATTACTATGATTGATATATTGAAAGCTGAGCATCATTTGAAATTCACTTCAGGTATGAAGAAAACTGCTACTAAGCACACAATATTTTAAGAAATATAGATACAAGACTTCCAGAACTGAAAACTCTCCTAAAAAAATGCAAGTGTTTCACGTGCTCCAATAAAATCTCTTTTCACAAAATCACTATTTAAATTCCTATATACTTTTAAATTTTAATTTAAGCAAATCAAGTTTTGATTATTTAAACCTGTATGTATTCTGTCACATAATTTCTCTACAATTTAGCAAAAAATATCAGCTGGGATTCTTATTTCAAGGAACTTAAATATAATGGAAGCATGAGGTCTTCTGTAGTCTTGACTGTAGAAGACAAATCTTTCTAAATGTGTGTTAGGTTAAGTCCCCACAAACAGCCCTCTAAACAACAGATACATATTTCTCCCATCTCTTGGAGTTGGAAGCCTGAGAACAAAATGCCGTCAGGGTTCAGTTCTGGTGAGAACCTGCTTCCAGGCTGCAGACTGCCAACTCTCCCGGCACCCTTACATGACAGAGAGCAGGGAGAAGCAGCAAGCATTCTCCCGACCCTTACATGGGCACTGACCACATTCAGGAGGGTCCATCCTCAGGACTTCAGCGAATCCTAGTTGCGTCCATCACATGGCAGGTAGGATTTCAACACATGAATTTTCTTGGGGACCCAAACATTCAGTTAATAATACTCCCTATTCTATACATTATCAACAAGATAAGAACATTAAAGGTAAATTTTGATCTTAATTATATTTTTCCTATAAAATTAGACCTAGCAAGCCTATAATTACATGAGTAAAATGTTAGAACTAGAGCAGAAACTAGATCATAAACTAATACTTAGAGCATAAACTAAAATAAAAATGTACTCATTTTCCTCGTAAAAACATAACATGCTGTGGAACTGAAATTATATTTTCATATGCTTTTTTTGGTTATTTTCACATATTTTAGAAAACCAAAATTAAAAAAAAAATCACTTGTAAGCATATGGGAAAAGTAATTTTCTTTAATTATCAAAATTGCTTTCTGTGCACAGGTGGTATAGACTTATTTAAAATTTCCTAGTTGAACTAGAAATAGCCGTAAAAAAACCGTTCCATGTAATGCACAGCTGCACTTAATGCTTTTCTCATTCTTATTTTTTTATATTTACACAAAAAAATGGGATAACAATGATATATGATCTATAGTTTTGATCAAATCAATAATTTCTAATTATTTTGGTAAGAAATATTCTAAAAAGCAGAATATTTGAGAAGTTTAATACCTAAGGAAAAATATGTATTTAGGAAGAAATCAGGAAGAACAAGCAGATGGATAGAACTAGAAAAATCTTTTAACTGGGCTACTATATGTAGTTTGCTCAGAAGCTAATAATGGAAGGGTTTTGCTATGAAATATGTTCTTTGATTTTTAATTCATTTCTTTAGAGAAAAACTTTATTAATAAATATTAGGGACAAATTACTCCCAAAACATGTTAGTAAATCTATTTTTCTCCTAGAAAAGAATATGGTTCTAGTGATATATTTATTTATCTCAAATAAAACAGTGATAATTTCTCCCAAGAACAAAATCAATACAACGTTCATAATCATATGATCTATATGCATTATTTACTTCTTATTATAATATTACTAATATTATTTCTGTCATTTTGACATTTGCAAAATTTCTTAAGAGCATCTTTTACATCACCTTCAATATTACACCATCACTACTAGTCATTAGTGCTTATAATACGAAGTAAATTTATGATGTGTCACACGAACAGGTTAGGTATGGAAAACACTGCATCTAAAATAGAAATAAAATTCCCATAATGTATATGCATACAGCCTATGCTAATATTTAAATAAATGTAATACTTATATTTTATATAATTTTACTCTTCTCAGAAAACTTACACGTCTCTATTTCATTTAAGATGGATAGTTATGCATAATTTACTTGGCTAGGTGTTTAATAAATAGTTTATAAGGGTAAAGACGAAATGGTCTAAATGTGCAGAGATCAATTATGTAATTTTTGTACTGACTAGTCTTAGTGCTGTCACTTCGATGTAAAGAGCACCTTGTAACAGCTGAATGCCTTGCCATCGTCTGTCCTGTTTCTACCTTGCTTTCAAGGGTGCTATCCTCATGCCCAGGCTCAGCTCTATAAACTTCCCAGCTGCCCAAAATCTATTGACTAAAAAGCCATATAGTGACGAGCCACCAACCACCTTGATGTATACATAATGCTACAGATGGTGTCACCGCAGAGAGCTGTGACAGCACCACAGAATAGGAGGACTCAAAGTGAGAAAACAGGAGAGCATTACGAACACAGAGCAAGGGGCCGAGGCCACCCGCAGCGGGGTCTTCAAGGTCTACAGGAAGATCTGCGATCCAGGCCTCACTTCCTTCGAGCCCCAGTCCTGTGGCCACCTCATGGAGGGGATGTGTTCCCCTGAGTTGTACTTTGAAAATGTCCTGTCTACACA
>JAQQSQ010002560.1:0-10603 GCA_028627145.1 Eidolon dupreanum | reverse complement strand
TTTGCCGTTCTCTGGAAAGTTCTCTTCGGTTCTTTTGCCCAGGTTCCCACTAGATGTCCCCTTGTCCCACCCGTCTGACACTGAGCCCAGCAGTTTAGTGGCAGGAGGCGTTTCCTCGCGGGACTGAGCTCCCGACCCGTCGCCTCTCTGAGAAGTCGATGCCGAGTCATCTCTCCGACAGCTCCCGCAAACCCCGAGTCTCAGTGGCGCTTTAACCCCAGGCTGGCTGCCACGAAACGTGCGTACTGCGGGGACGCCAACCCTGTCACCGCCCGAGACGGATGCGTGTCCTTGTTCCGTTCCCGACGCTTTCTTGCAGTTGGCCACGTGGGTGGCCTAGCCGTGCCCTGGTGGCCAGGACCCTGTCACTCCCTGACCTCGACCCCCAGGTGCTGTAAACGTTGTCACGGCGACGAGTCGTGCCTCCACCTTGGGGAGACGAGCTAGAATCTCCCAGGCAGAAGACCTGCGTTTTAGGTGCCCTTCTAATCGCTAATAAAATCCGTTATTCTTCAAATGGCGACGATGGGGCAGCCCCTCCCCCACACCTCCTACCTTAATTCCAGAACATCGAGCACCTGCCGAGCCAGGAGGACTGTGTGGCCGAGGGAAAGGAAGCAGCGGCCGGCGGCGCCCGCAGCCCGGTGGGACGCGATTCCCCTTCCCGTGGCCTCCTGCGAGCCCCTCCCGGTGGCAGACGCCCTCCCCGCCTGTCCCTCCAGCCCCCCTTCCCTGTCCCTGCCCCTCCCCCCACCCCACGCACTCCTGCCCTCCGCGTTTCTCTCGCTTCCCACGGCCGGCCCTCCCTGCTGGCCTCCCTCCCCGGTCCAGGGCACGTCCGTGGCCCGTGGCGCCTCCCCGACCCCCCCCCGCCCCCCACTCCTTCCTCCCTCTCTTTCCCTCTGCTTCTCTAGCTAGTTTTGTTCTGCACGTTTATAATTCTCTAGTGTTTCCAAGTCAGTTTAACCACGGGAAGACCCGGAGTTGAAGTCATAGCTAAACAGTAACAATCGGCCCACGACATGTGAAGGGACACAGGAGCAAAGTGGTGTTGTGTTGCTGGCATTTTTTTTCCTCCGTCGAGCCCTGGCGTAGCTTCCAGGCAGAACTAGATGCCCAGGGACGGTGCGGTCACACCCTGGGCAGGTCTGCGTGCCGCCTTCTGAATGGTTTATTGGTTTCGTAACTCTGTTTTCTCTTCTCTGACAAAGCTGTCCTATCTTTTTGGAGAAGCAAGCTATTCGGATCTATGTGGGAATCCTTTATTGGGCGCACTTGAATTAATGTCAACAGCAAAGCAATCAGTAGACGGTTCAAGTTCAGTTCCCCTGAAGCAGCCTGAGGTATTAGCACTTTCATCAGCAAACAGCAAGTAACAATAAGGAAAAGCACACTTGCTAAGTGCCAGGGAAGACAGCGTCTCCCGCCACCAGCAACGCATCGGCATGCTCACGGGGACCCTGGCAGGGAGGGGTCTGTGTTTGTGGCGGACGAGCTGCAGCTAAAAGGTCTCGAAAGAGGCCTGGTGACGTCCTGGTGGGACCGACGACAGAGCGGACAGCGGCCGGGACACGGCCTTTCACCTTGTGTGTGTTCACGTCTGGGTGTGCGTGGGTGTGTGGTCGCGCTGAGGGTCATACTCGGCACAGCGGGTCGCGTGCTCTTGACCGTGAGTGACCTGGTAAGTCAGACTCCCTGCGGGCAGGGCCTGAGAACCGGTGCTCTGGACGAGGTCTCAGGGGACTCTCGGCGGGGCCGGGATCGCGAGCCGGGAGCCTCAGACGGAGGTTCTCAGGCATCAGGCACATGCCCACCTGGAGCACCTGTGAACAGGTCTGTACAGCCTTGTCGGAGTGCGGACTCAAAGCCGGGAAGACCTGGATGCAGTCAGCCCGGGTGCACCCAGGAAGCCGCACCTGGACGAGCAGCAGGCCGTCTGGGGGCGCTCGCCGAGCGGCTCCGCTGTGGACCCCCCGCAGAAGAGCCTGGAGCCCCATCTGGGTCCCAGGGAGCCACGCCAGCTCACGAGTGCATTTATAGCTCAGAATTCAGCAGCCCGCACCAAATAACGACAGGTTCTTCCTGAAATGCTCATCAGAGGGCCTCACGCATATGCCGACGGTGCCGACTGATCACTTCGATGCATCTCATCGTGATCACGCGTCTGAGAGTGGCGCCTCCCTCTCATCTCGCCCTGGTTTAAAATTCGTCTCAGAGGCAAAACACGCTGTGATTCTGCAAATAGTTTTGGACTCGTCAACGCCAGAAGATATATTTAGAGGCCTTTTGTGTAGAACGCAGAATTCCACTCCGTGCAGAATTGCCAATTAGCATGAGAGACTCGGAAGCAATCTTCACGCGGCAAAAGGCCGCGTTTCCTCGTGTGCTACGCATCGCAAGGGACGTGTCAGGGACGCGTGTGCTGTGAGTGAGGCTTTCTCTTCTTTTGACACCACCTGTAGAATCTCCTCCGCAGCGGTAAAAGCAGTAATTATTGTCTTATCATCGGTTAGAGACCCTCTTCCTTTTGTTACTCTTAGTTTCAGAGCTCTGTCCTCACACCCCCAAGGGAGCCAAAACCCAGATAGAAGTACTTGCCTGTGCCGAGTCGATGGGTCGCTCTCTGGCCATCAGCAGGTGGGACTGTCTCCAGAGGCAGACAACTCGCATGAAATCAAAGGAAAGCCTTTTTCAGATCACTTGGCCTTCCAAAAGGCCCCACAGTCTGAAATCTCTCATGACTATGAGAAATATAGATGAGAAGAAAATCTATTTTTTGAACCAAAGATTGAAAACCCACCACACCTACTATCCCCATAATTTCAGGAGGGTTTTTTTTTTTTTCCTCCAAAGAAGGTCAACTGCAGACCTGCGTGTTTTTAGTTCTTTCCATCTCCTTTTCCTCCCTGCCTGCGGCGTGGTGCATTAGACCTTTCCAGCTGCTCCGGGCACCTGTGGCGTGGTTTAAGGCGGCTGATAATGAGTCTGTAATACGCTTCCAGAGCGTATTGAAAACCTCCGAGGTTCCTACAGGTCGGCACAACCCCGCGTGTAACCAGTAATCACCGGGTGTTTTCAACGTTTTTTTCTACATGTGCTTTCTGAATTCTTTCTGGAATTTTGCAGTCAACACAAGAAGGCTTTCCAGGATGGAAAATGGTCTGTCCAGCCCTTCGCCATCAAGTTCCTTCCTTCCTGTGTTCGCTGCCTCCCCCCGCCCCCCGCCGGCCGCCCTCCCTCTCGGCTCCGCCGCCCTCCTGCTCACTTCAGGCTGGACACGTGACTCTTGCCGGCTGACGGTGCCATCCCACACCGGTGTGTGAGTGTGACGTCCACCTCGAGGCTTGGGGAAGGGCGTGCGCCCTGTGATGCGCCCAGAGATGATCCCTCAGCAGCGTAGGCACTCGGCTTCCTCTTAAAGATGCTGGCATTTCGCCGCCATGGCTCAGTTTGTCCGTGTTTGGACTCACGCACCAATTCCTTGGGGACGTTCTTCTTTACCAAGCACCTTCCCCTAGCTAAACTGAGAAAATAACTTGCAGGATCACTCACAAAGCGAGGATGAGGAGGAAGGACACACAGGCCAGGCTTGGTCATCATGAAGAAGCGGGGGGCCCCGGTTTATGCCTCATTACCCCGGCTGGCTGGAGGCTCCACGCCAGCATGATGCTGTCGCTGATGGTCCGGCCTCCAGGCGTGCACGGGGTCCAGTCTGGGCTCGCTCCCCGAGCGGGTGACACACGTCCCAGGCTCTGGCTCCCACGGCTTGTTTTTCCAGAAAGAGGTGGCAAGAGGCTGGAGGGCAAGCTGGGATCGGAGCAGGAAGGACAGGCTGCCTGACGTCCTGTGCCATTCGGCCGTGTGTGTGCATGCCACCCACCTGCCGTCATTCCAGAAGGCTCCGCGGGTCTGTTGTTGATTTTGTTACTGAAAATTTCAATGAAAGGCCTCTGAGAGGTAAGCAGAGAGAGGCTGAGAGAAGGAGACCCCGGAGCAGAGTCCACGAGGAAGCGTGAGCCATCTCAGGGACGGAGAATGGGGGGCACGAACATGGCCCCCCACGAGGCCCACGGAACGCCACAATCCGAATGAGACTGAGCCTTCGAAAACGATCGTGAAAATGGGAATGCGAGTCATAAAGGGGCCATGCCGCGAAGACGTGGAAGAATTCGGTGAGGAAAGGCACACAGGGACAGCCGTTCCGACCACGACAGCGTTCTGGGAGGGGTCTCCCGGCTGATTATTTTACCCAACACGTTCCGGAATCTTCCTGGGCCACCCCGTCTAGTGAACTGCCTGCCGCACCCACAGAGGGCTTGCTCCAGGGTCTGTGTGGGCGAGCGAACACGCAGAGCTCAGCGGACACAGCCTCAGGCGCAGAGCGCTGCTTTCTGATCACAGTTGTCAGCTGTCGGAGAAAACGCTCCGTCACTCGGGCAGGACAGCGTGTCTGCTGCTCCTGAGCGTCTGCTCCCGGCGGCACGTCAGCGTGGGCCACCCTGCGCCGGTTCTTCCTTCACTGAGACGTGGCTGTCGCGTTCGGGAGCCGCATAACCCTTTGCAGAGGACCTCCAGCCCTCGGCTCTTCCTCTGTCACGAGCTGACCGGCCCCCCGGGGGCGCGGCCCGGCCAGATGCCGTGCAGGAAGGCCCGCGGCTGCAGGGACGCCCGGGGAACTCTTCTGCTCACGTCGCTGCCCCGGAACTCTGCCCATCACTGCGCCTGGGCGACCATGGGTGCACCTTTCATTCTCGGACGTGTGTAGGTGGGGCAGGGCGCCCACGGGGAGCTGAGAGGCTCAGGAAAGCTGACCCGGCCAGCAGCAGGTGGGGCCGGCCCGCCGAAAACCAGCATCACGTGGGTGCACGCACGAACACGGAGATGTCGCAGGAGGGCGTGGGGAGGGAGAATGCTGGGCCCCTGGCTCCCGGGCTCTGGGGGGGCCTGCGGCGGGCACAGCCTGGGAAGCTGAGGCACATCGGCGTTTCGGTGCACCCTCTTATAAAACAGAGGCGCATGGACGTGTCTTCAGCTCGGGGAGATTAAATGCCAGGTGACACTCTCCACTCTGTTGACACTCTTTCACCAAAGAAGAGAACCAGACGGTCACACACCGCCTTCCTTGTCTGTCCTTGGAAGTAAGTTCGATGCACTTGACCTTCCGTGTCACAAGAGAGCGGGAGTCAAGGTCGGGAAATAACGCTAGGAGCGGCCACGAAGCCGCCGTGAGCTGCTGCGGCAGGAACTCTGCAAGGCGCACGATGCCCACGGCTCGGCCCGCGTTTGCCGGGCGGAAGCGCTCTGCCTTCCCCCTCGTCACCTCTCTTGTCGTCCTCCCACTTCCCGTGGTGCCCCGGGACCCGCCTGGGATCCTGTGCCAGGCTCCGTGACAACTGACCGCTTCCCCGCGGCTGGCTGGCTGCCGCATTAATCATCTCAGAGTCATTGTCATCCTGAGGCTGTCCCCTCTCAGCAGCATTTCCAGAAGGTTAAAAAAAACCGTGGCGTAGGGCGGGAGAAGTTTTCTTCTCAACACAGTACAGTGGGAACAACTTTGAGCGGCGCATGAGAAGACTTTGACCTCTCGGTCCCCTTCCTTCGACCTTACGTGACCTTGGACCAGTCTGTTTGCATCTCTGAGCCTCAATTTCTTAACTTAAAAGGCAAAGCAAGAACAAGCTGCCTCAGCCACAGGAGCAGGTGTTGGGAGGGTCAAGGTAAAGGATACTGAAAACTGCTTTTGTAAATTTCGAAGACTTATCCAATGTAAGGGAGTTTTGCTGATTTTTATCTTGCCTCTCCACAAGGCCGGTCCTGCACGTGAGAAAAAGAAGACAATAAATACAGCAAGAAAAAAGAAAAAAAGTCTTGTGTTCTCAAACAGAATCAGGACTGAGCCAGCACAAAGCCCTGGCAAACAACGAATAGAAAAAGCAGTGAAGGAAGAAATTAGCTGCCAGGAGCAGTATGAAAATCGGGTTTTTGTTTCTCAGTGGCCAGCCAAGGAGAGGACAAGGGTGTGACAGAGCTTGGAAGAAGTCAGGACACACAGCTGTGTGTGTCCTTGAAAATTCATGAGGAAGTTCGTCCTCATGGGTCATTTCCTTCGCATTTCTTCCTAGCAACGCTGCGACCGGTTTCATTTGTCTTTGGAAGGCGAGCCTGAGACGCATGGACAGGCTACTTGAATTAAAACGTCCAAGCGGAGACTGGAGGAAATGACCAAAAAAAAAAAAAAAAAAAAAAACTACTCGGCTGTTTCTGGATGTCACAGATGTACTTGAAATGGATCTTGGGAAACGTAATTGGAATTGCGACTGGAATTTTTGCTGTCGGTCTCTGAAGTTTATTTCCTTTGTTGAGATGTGCCCTCGTTCTCATCACATTGTGTTTACACAGATGTCCTCGTAGTAACCCATTACCGAAAGCATTATATGTGAAGAGGACACAGGACCGAAGAGGTGTTCTCTATTAGTAAGTTAGATGAATGGGAATTGGTCACCACGGAATGAATTAAAGCGTGTTGGGGTTGCCTGCGGTTTGAGAGCAGAATAAGGCATTCGAAGAAACTAAAGAAACCACCATCTCTACTCTCTACATTTACAAAGTTTTGCAGGAGACCAGTTATTCCAGGAGAGGAGATGAGATATAAATCCTGAATCCTAAGGATTTTTAATTGCTCTTGTATTTTAAAACTGACAACTATGTGTCCTCCGTGTTTTCATTGCTGCTTAGATTTCCACACTACCTTGTAAGCTGTATACAATTGGGAAGAAAAGATACGCAACGAGGGGAAAAGTGATGGTTTAGTTTGTATCAAGTCACTTTCTAATACTTGTTTTATGTCACAGGAGCTAAACATCTTTACTTTTTACTAAGGATTTCAACTTGTACTTAGCTATTTGGGGCCACACATTTTTTTTTTTTAATCATGACAAGAGGTTTAACTTCATGAAAGTGATACAAAATAAACTGGCAGCGTGTGTGGAAATGTGTGCCACACGTGAACAGGGGCGGTCACGGCCTCAGCCTGACAGAAGGGACACTTCTCTCGGAAGGACTGACTGACCCACTCAGGGAAAGTTCCGTCACCACTCAGCTTCAGCATCAGGACTCAGAACTCGTGGGACTGCCAGCCATAAGAGCGGGGACAGAGATGAGGCCGGAAGCAGTAGATGCTGGCAAGATGGTGAGTCATCGGTCAGCCAACGAAGGGAAGACACGAATGGAAGAGGAGATGAAAATTCAAGCGGGCACCGCTCTGCCGTGAGACGGGATGCCCGCAGAATCGCGGAAAAGTGGGCGAAGGGAGGGCACGTGACTTCTGCACCGCCGGGGGCTCGTCGGAGTGGGCGTCAGACGTTCATCGTTTCTTTCCAGAAAGACCCGGCGGAGCAGAGTGGCTCCTGCCGCAGCCACAGGACCGAAGGCGTGCCCGCCGGTTTTCACTATTCGAGGAAGGACCAGGGTGGACCGTTCAGAGGACGGGCCTCTGTCCTGAAGGTCCACCTGGTCCTCAGCCGGGCTCCTGGGCATCGCTGCATGCCAGGCGTGTCACCACGGTGGACGAGATGAACCACTAAGACCAGGAGTGCAGGTTTTATAGAAGAATGGTACGAGGCCAGGAGTTAGGAGCACGCCACGTACGTGTGGCACGTCACGAAGTAGTTTTGGAAAATGGGGTGCTTATTCTCTTGCCTCGTCTCGCCCCATGTCAGCTGAAAGCGGCGCCCATGGGGTCGGTCTTCGCTGTCTGATGACGCTCGCTGCGCTCTGCAGAGGTCTCAGGCCCCAAGGAAACTCTGGGGGTGCTGGGGGTGTCCGTCACCTCGACCGTGATGATGGTGTCACAGGTGTTCGCTTGCGTCCAAACTCCCCGAACTGCACACGTCACCTGTGTGCTGTTCCTCGTGTGTCGGCCGTACGTGTCGTGTGCCAGCAGGGACCCCGTGGGCCCGCCTTCCCTGTTGGTGACAGAACCTTCAGAATTGTCAGGCCGTAGACCTTCTGGGAAAACACTTCCTTTCCCCTCATTTCAAAGTGAAGAAATCTCACGTTTTCCAGCTTCTTTTCAGAGTTTTTATTTTCCTCCTTTAGGGTGTTTTTTCCCCCCTCACTCATCATTGTTGACGTCTCATGCCAATAATTTTCCTTCTTTTTCTTTTTCTTTTTTTTTGTTATCATCTGGTTTCCAAATCTCACTTCCTTTTCCCTGCCCGACCTTCTCCCCGTGAGTCTTTCCCAGTGTTTTTAGCCTCCTCACGTCAGGTCACCCCATCTTCGTCCCTTCGCCCTATATTCGAGCCTCGGTGTCCTTGATCCTGGCGTGGAAGAATCTTACTCTGAGCTCATCTGCACCCTCCGAGATGTTTAACTTCCTCTGTGAGTAGGATATCGGATCAAGTAAGAAAGGGAGGTGGAACTCGAGCAGACTGGCAGTTAGGGAGACGCCACGATGGATAAGCCGCCGAGAGTCACGTGGAGGTCACAGTTCGAGAGCGTGGCCGTGGGTTGGGAGTGAACAGAGCGTGAAGCCGTGTGGCCTTTTCTTTAGGAAGCACCGTGACAGTCAGAAAAGAGGCGTCGTCCCCGGGTAACGTGGGGGATCTGGGGCGTATCCTACAGACTCGGGGGAAGGATGCCGGGCAGGACGTGGCGAGCGTGGCAGGCAGGTCTCGGTGGTGGCGGGTCTGGGGGAGCCGCTGGGGGGTCCACGGTGCGGCCTGGCCCTCGGGGTCACCGACGCCCAGGTGATCACAGCCGACAGCCACCGGGGCAGGTGGTTTCCCAGAGGAAGGGGTGTCAGGTGTGTGTGCGTGCGTGTGCGTGACGGGCGGATGTGGGCACGGCCACGGAGGGCCACCCGGCGGCAGTGAGCAGCACAGAGGATAAAATCACCGAACGTCAACGTCAACCATTTCGCATGACATCTTAGAAAAATAATTTGCTGAAGTCGCTTCTCCTTTCCCGTGAACGTGTTTTGGGTGACACGTTCCCACACATCCATTCCCCAAGGGGAATTTGATGGTGGAGGAAGAAACCAAAGTCACTTGTCCCCCTGAACTTGTGGAGGGCACTCGGAAGAGGCTTCGCTGTCTGGCCACCAGCCTTGTCCTCCTTTGCCTGACCAGAAGCACCTGGGCCTGTTTTGAGGGAAGAAACATAAACACAACCGATAGAGACCACGAATAAGAGACTTTCTCCCTCTAAGGAACGGATTCTTTCTGTGAGGTGTAGCTTCGCAGAGCCTGTCACAATGAGGCCTGCAGACGCTTGAAGTTCGCAGCCTTTTAAAGTTCGTGCCCTTCCTTCATTCCTGAGCTCCCTTGGGCTCCGGGCGGAGGGACCGTTTCATGGGAGAGAACGTTTCGATTGCTACATCGGTTCGTCTTCCTCCCGCTTATCCGTTTTTAAGGAGTGGCACATGAGTCGAAATCGCACTTGGGTTTTTAATGGATAGTCTGTGACATTTATGCGCGCTGTCTTCTCTAGAAGCTTCCTTCACGGGCTTCCCTGGCCTGCCCAGCATCTCCGACTTTCTCTGTCTCTACTCTCTCTCATTCTTCTTTGAATCTTTCTAATGGGTGATTCAGTGTTCAGGGTATTTTATTATACTTCTCATCCATTTATGCTTTTTTTTCCTCTCTCTGCCTGGCGATACAGACCTAAAATTGAAAATGGATAGTTCTCTGGTCTTTTAATCTTCTTACTATTGCCCTTAAGAGGTTATTTTAATTTGGCCTTCCTTCTTCTCATCAGTTCCACTCAGAAGATATCCACAGAGCTGAATTTCAGGGTCATTTAGTATATTTAAAGAAGTATGCAAAGAGATAAGTCTAGATGTTTGCTTGAGGATGGCATAACCAGGGAATTAATTGAAATCGCCGTTCCCAGATGGATTTAAAAAGTAGAACTTCAACCAGGAAAGAGCATGTGTCTTTACTCTGCATATTGATTACATCTGTTGCGATTCTGAATGTCTCAGTTGACAGCAATCAAATCAGACTTGTAACTTGAGCGTGGAAAGATGTATCCTGCACTCAGACAGTTTCAATGCAGTGTTTAGGGAGAGACAGACCGCAGATCAAATCGTGCTTGGGTCTGACTTAAATGCCTTCAGATTCGATTGTCGCGGTATCCGGATGCTGCCCCTGTTCCAGACACTTGAGCTTAGATCCACTTTCTTCGGCCTGTGTGTCTGTCCCCCACCAGCTGTGTTTAAAAAGATGGTTTTAAATGCTGGTCGCTGAACACTGACTCGCACAGGCTGCCCCGTCTCAGAACCTACACAGGGAGAGGAAAGGAAGCGAAATACGATTCTCAAGGGTCTCAGAGGGACATTTGAGATCTGGGGCTTACGGGATTTTGGAAACACTGTTTTCATTTTGTTGCGGTGGTGTTGAAAGCCACGCCTCCCCTTGCAGTGAGTCCTGAGTGTGCCGACCGCCCTGTGAAGCTGAACTGCACAGAGGGGACAGCAGCCTGCCCCTGCAGCCCAGGGCCAGCGTCCCCCTCACCAACGGTGACTGTGGAATTTGCCATTAATTCACAAAAACCTCCCAAAGCGCATGGGTCGTCCCGTCCCGCTGGGTCTGGCTGACTG
>JAQQSQ010002559.1:0-10604 GCA_028627145.1 Eidolon dupreanum | reverse complement strand
TAAAGGATTCGAATAGGCGCAGAAGTTTGTCGCGTGAAGGGCTGATATTTGTCTAAAGCAGTTACTAACAGGCTTTCTAGGTGAACTGCTCTGGTTGAGCCCTCCATGTGGTAAAACCCAGAAGATGTCTTTGATGTGCTACTCATTTTTTCACGTGCCTATTGCTCTCGCCTAATGTCATGCTTTTCTTGTGACAGATGTTTGAGACGTTTTGCACTGAAGGAAATAGTATTTCGACAGGAGTGTTTCCTCCTTCGGGTGGTTTCATGGCTGCTCTAGCAACGTTGGGCACCAGAGGCCGACTCTGACAGGAAGGGAAGACTCACATCCCACGTGGGGACGAGACAGGAAGGAGAGGGGAGATGTGATCTACTCTGGGGGACAGTCCCCTCGTGGAGGCAGAGAATTTGGTGATACTCTTGTTGGAGACCATTAGGAGCCCACTGGCGGTGTGGTCTTGGGGCTCGAGGTTAAGCCGACCCCAGAGAGGGTAGAGCAGCTACGAGCATGGCGTGTGCCTTTGTGCAAATGACAGAAGGGGTCCCCTTTTGCCTCAAGAGTACGCAGCATGGCGAGGAGAGCGTGGCTGAGTTTCGTGCCCGCTCACCCCATCACAGGTGCTCTCGTGTGCTTTGCAGCTGGCGTAACAGGGCTCAGCAGCCCCCAGGACAGACCCAGGAGTCCAGTCACTCCACCCCAGCCAGGAAGGACATGGATAACACTGAGCAGCCAGGATCCTGCTAACGTATGCCCAGGGATAGAAGGATGACGAGATGCAGGAGTCAGAGCTGGGGAGGTGACCAGAGCAAGCTCGTCTAGAGCCTGGCACAGGGGAACACCAAATCTCAGGTCCCGGCACCCAGCCTTTTGGGGAGGCTCTGGTACATGAGGAATGAGTAGAGATGAAGGATGAACAGAGTTTGGGGCCCCTCTTGGAGCACCCCCTCCACGTCTGCCTCTCCCAAGGCCGCCTTTGTCTTCACACGGCCACTCCTTCTTCTCTTTGTGTCTTCTCCCTTCTCTCTTATAAGGACAGTTGCCATTGGATGTAGGGGCCTCCCGGGTCATCCGGGATTGTTCTATTGAGAAATCTGTAACTTAAGTGCGTCTACACAGACCTTTTTCCCAAATAAGTCACATTCACAGGCTTGAGAGGCCAGGACGTGGCTATGTCTTCTGGAGGCCGCCACTCACCCCCTACACACCAGGACCCCAAGCCCGGATTACATCTTAATGCATTTTTCTGTATTTTCTTTAGGGTCTGTCAGTGCCTTCATGCCAGCCCGAGGTAGAATATGAAATATTCTAGACTGTCGCTCGGACAATGCTAGGACACTGTTGACTGTGGAGCAGAGTGCCACATGAGCGTCCAAGCTCAGGCCCAAGAAGTTTACTTACGAGAGGCCAAAAGATCCTTAAATCTGTGTTTTTCCCCCTTACCTCCACGTTTCCCCATCTAAACGACCATGTCTCTCACTTGAATTATCACGATACCTTCCCGACTGGCCCCCGGCCTCCATGCTTATCTCTTTCAGTTTCGTTTCCACAACACAAAGAGATCATTCCAAAATGTAAACTGATTGTGCATGCGTGCATGCGTGCACGCGCGCGTGCACACACACACACACACACACCCTGCACACAGACGCTCACGGACATCTGTTCCCATCACTCTTAAGAATAAAACCCAGATCCCTCGCTGGCCCTGCCCGCCTCTCCATAGTCCCCTCTGCATGAGCCCCGGACCCTAAAACTCAGCCCCATGGGCTTCTCTCCGACCAGAAGACGCCACGTCCTGAGGGCTGTCCGCAGGCTTTGCGGCCCAGATTTTTATTTGAAGGCCCCAGCTCATATCATATCAAAACACAGTAAAATACATCATCCCTCTGCCACCTTATATATTTTTGGTGCAAAAAAATATTCTAAAGGTTTTCGTATTTCAGCTTTTGAAATTACTTGACGATGAGTGATCTCTTTAAGAGTACAAGAGATTTCTTGGTTCTCTTCCGGGTGCCGGAAGTCTCATGAAGTGAGAGCATCTAAAACTGCACATTTTTTAAAAATACACTGCGCTGTTTATGACGACTAGATCCTAACCATCACCTTGGCCATGTGTTTTATTTGAATTTTACTAAAGAGTAATTTCAACTCTGCAGTTTTCCTTTCGTGTTTTGGATACAGTATATTCTTTCCAGGTCTCATCATGCTTTTCTCTAACTTCCTCCTCCTTGCCCTGCCCGCCCCCTGCCTTCGCCTCATCGACTGCTGCTCATTCTTCAGATCTCACACCTTACTGTCCCCTGGGAACCTTTTTGACCCCCTCCTTCGAGGTCGACTCCTTTTATCACATCATCTCATAACACCGTCGCTTTCCTGCTGCTCACGTCTCAGACTTTAATTTCAGGAGCACCTGTGCGACGGGCCCTTCCGTGCTTCACTCTAGTGCCTGACGGGCTGTGCGGGCCAGGGTCAGAGGCCACCGCTGGCTGGTCCCCACTGCATCCCACCCAGCACCGACCGACAATGGCGGTGACTCAAAAACTCGTTCGCATTATTCTTCCTCTTGCGTGTGTGAACTTTACTGTGATTATTACCTTTTCTGATGTTTAACCACAATCTAGCATTGTTCATTGTTGTCTCTCGTGACTTAATTCTAAAAGCGTATAACCTGAGAGTCCAAATCAGAGAAAATGTGTGACCTAGAGATTTAGTCAGCCTCAATTGCCCAGACACGGACCCTTCCTCAGTAAATAGCAGATGTCCCTGGTCATGGCAAATAGGTCACCGTCATCATCGCCGTCATCCTGTGCACCCACGCGTAGCGCTGTGTCACAGAGTTCTCTGTGCCCCACGTTAGTGTTCTCCTTTGCCGCTTGAACAACCTGTGAGGCAGGTAATGGAAGTAACACATCCGCCACGTAGTTCCTTGTGAGACACGGGCCACACGCGGTCTGCAAAGCATGTGGCCCTGCGCCCGAAGCCCAGTCAGCATTCAGTTCTTTGCAGCCACTGTTGCTGTCAGGCCACCAGTGCCGAGGTCATGGGCATGTCGCTTTAGTCAGAGAGTGCCTGGTATTTAGTCCCGAATGTACTCAGGTCATTTGGTACCTCGGGGTCAGTGTGGCTCAAACGCCAGGAGCCTCAGAATGCCAGTTCAAGTTTCACTTTGTAACATGGACTCTAACCCTGTGAAAAATACTGTTCAAGCATAGACCAAATTGACTGATCCTTTTGACCATCTCTAGAAAAAAAAAAGACAAGATTTTAAAGTGATTTGGTTAAGGAAACATTTCATTGAACTTTGAATGTTCCATTAAGAGTATTCTGCTCATTCCTCTAAGCTTGGCTCACTGGTCCGCCCTCTGCGGAAGCTGGCACCATGTGCTCTCTGGATCTCATTCATTCTAGAAACATGAAGTTCCTACTTAGCAGAGAGCTTTGCTTGCCATGTCAGAGAATAAAAAGCTGAATAAGGCACAGAGATCTTGTCCTGGGGATGGTTGGGAAGACAGGCATAAAACTTCTACAAGGCAAGGTGAAATTAATGCTTTAATAGAGGAGCAAGAAAGTTCTGTGCTACAGAGAGGAGAGTAATTCCTCTGAAGGTGGAGGAGAGGGATGGAGATGGATTCATGGAGGAGCTGGTATTTAAGCTGAGCTTTGTCCGTGGATGGGGGCGGGCTGGGCCCAGGGTAAGGAAATCCCAGAGCACAAGCAGGGAGATGGGAAATGCATAGCAGGGGGCCGTGAGTAGCTCAAGGTGTGAGGGTAGAGCCCATGCACAGGTGTAACAGGAGGTGATGGTCCTCGCACGACAGGCAGGAACCTGGGGACTTGGCCCTCTACATCTAATGTCTTCTGTGCCTCTAGGTCAGCATTTGACTTATTTTAAGATTTCAACAAATGTATCCATTCATTTAATAGATTGCATCTAATATGGACCAGGCACTGTCTAGTACCAGAATTACAACGAGGTACAGAATAAAGTCCTTGATTTCACAGCTTTTAATTTCACAGAGCTTTTAATTGAGTGGGAAGAGACAAACAATGACATTAATGTAATATCTTGGGTGGTTATAGGTGCTACAAAGAATGAAGCAAGGTAAGAGGATGAGGAGCGTGCTGACACTTTATGTGTAGTGGGCAGGGAAGACCTGGCCGATGAGGTGACATTGGTTGAGTAGAGAGCAGAAGGATGTAGGAAGCGAGCCGTGGTTGATCATTGAATAGGAAAATGAGTTACGTCTTCTTTCTGTTTGGCACGATCAAGCAGTTGAAATGAATTGAAATGAAATGAGTTGAAAATTGAATAGAAAAATGAGTTAAGTCTTCTGTTTGACATGATCAAGTAGGTTTCAGTGGTTTATGATAGTATGTCAGTTTTCTTTCCCGTTGCCCCCCATAACATCTTAAGTGCATCGCGTGGAGTTCAAGCTTTGTGAGGAGGCTGTGCCGAGCTGGAGGTAGCAACATGATAATGAGTTGCACATAATTCCAGAAAGACCTTTGCCATCCCGGGCGTCTGTGATCGCGTGGGTGGGAGTTCTGACTCCAGCGTCAACCAGATGTCTCAGTGCACCTCAACCACTGAGGAGCTCTGTGACCGTGGCCACATGATTGAAGCTCCTTGAGCCCTTTGTCACGTCTCTGACATGGAGATAAATAAACTCGAGATGTACGAAAGCTTGGGGCCTGCGACAAAAGACGTTTTCAACAAATGGTCAGTAATCACAGCTGTCATAGTACAGTGAGGGTGGTGCCCGAAGGCTGGGTCGGCGTGGTCGTGTTTGTGTCCCGAAGTTACTCGTTTCCCCGGTCGATCTATGGCCTCTTTCCTCGAACGGACTGAGGCTTTTACGAGGACAGGATACGAGTCTGAGCTGTGTGGTCCACTCAGTGCTCTTTACATGCAGTAGGGGCTGAATGAGTCCTTAATGGAGAAGCGAATTCTTGAGTGTAGTTCGGCAGGGCCGGGGCCACTGTGCAGAAAGGTTTTATCAAAATCTCAGGAAATGAATTTCTTTTTATCCAATCTGTTTCTCTAATTTTTTCATCATTGTTTTCAAGCTCCATGTTTATGATGGAACTGTGTTCAGAAAGAAAAATCAAGGGCAATCTACTTTTTAGCAGTAACTCTGGATTGCAGTGGTAAAATAGGACTCTCAGGTCGTCCCCACCCTATTGAGCCAAAATGCACCGTGTGGCCACGTGGGGGAGGCAGGTGATGAACTGCTCTTTGCGATCGACAGCCTCGGTCCCCCGTCCCTGCCACTGGCCTGACTGGGGATCTTTGAGGTAGAAACCACCAACATGAATGTCCCCTTCAAGGGTTTTAATAATTTCCACTTACGTACAAGGAACTTTGAGATGCTTAGGGGAAAGTTGGCACAGGAGCTCATGGTACCCTCATTATGATGATTTTAAAAGCCCCTGGACCTAACTCAGGGGCATTGGACGTAAGGGGACAGATGCCGCCTTGTGGTACAAGGGTGCCACCTTGCAGCAGGGCGAGGAGGGGGCCTGATTGCACAGTCACACCAGGTCCCACCAGTGCCTCTAGAGGACACCCTTTAGTGAATCCAAGTGACAGCTTCGTGCCATTGTCTGAATGTCTTAGGATTTTGCCAGTCAAGAGGTAGTCGCGAGCTTTTCGTTCAAGCCAGATTGATTGCCGTCGTGTGTCACTAAGACTCTGACTCACAGTGAGAGGAATAGTGCTCCTGTTTTGAACCAGCCGTCGGAACGTTTACACAAGATGCTGAGCCAAGGCGGCGTTCCACTTTACTGCTGTTCCCTCAGCGTGCTTCCGTTTTTCAGCACTACCGATGGGGAGCGCCTGCACATGTAGGATGAATCTGGGGAGCAGCCCCTCGAACCCCCAGAGCCACGGTCACCCCTCTCCTTCCACTGCACAAAGCCTGTCAGTGTGTCAGGCACCGAGGAAGAACATAGATTTGTATAATCTTTGGAGAATGTGGAAAACCTTGTTTTTAGTCAACATCAAAAAAAGAATTACAGATTTATGGTTTACATTTTCTTCTTCTATCTACTCGTCTAGTATGCAGAGACGTGTTCAGAAAACGGGAAGTGGGAGGAGAGAGAGGGTATAAATGGCCCTCGGTCATAGTGTTGGAATAATCAGAGTCGGCTGTGTAAGCAGCAGCAGCCCGTGGAGTTTTTTTTTTTTTTTTCCCCCATCCACTGGGCCGTCATGCATTTGCCTCCTGACAACTTACTTTGACTTAAGAAGTTCCACTATCTTTAGAGAATTAACATGCTTGTATGGGGAAGACTGGTGTCGTTTCCAATCACAGAACGCAAACAAAGACTCATCCCAATTTAATGTTACCGTTTTTGTGGAGCCAAGCTGCTTGAGGTCCCCCAGCAAAGCCCGGCCCCTGCCCTCTTCCGTAGCTTCATCACCGGCCCGCGGATGGCGTGTGAGTCATGCTCAGGGCCCCTGACTCTGTGAGGTCACTGACCCTTTTGAAAACCGCAGTAAAAACCTCAGTGACTTCGACTAGCTTATAAAATGTCCCCTCAACACCAGCATGAAATTCTGTGGGTTCAATGCCAGACGGTCGGTCACTTTGAAACAAGTCCCCTTCTTCTCCCCCCAAGGAAGAGAGCAGGGTGAGTGGCCAGCTAGAAGGGGGTGTGGGACCCCTGAGGGCAACTGATCTCAGTAGAGACCAGCCTCTGGCAGAAATAGGTTCAAAGAGGGAGGTCACTAGTGTCAGGGTTTTTCCCTGAAACGATACACCTGCCTCCCCTCCATCGTCACTCACACCCTGCTAGTGTTGCACACACAGGAATAACTCTAACGTGGGGGTTGCTTTCTATGCTCCAGGTACCACACCAAGCACTTTAGGTATGTTTTCTCACTTAACCCTTTCAACAGACCTACAAGTATTATCTCTCATCCTTATGAAATTTAGAAGCGTAAGGTAACTCGTCTGGCGTCATGTCTAATTTAAATGGTGGGGCTGGAGCTGAACCCTACGTCTGTCTATCTCCCTCCCTGCCCACCAGGGTCACCCAGAAGGAGTGAGAGAAGGACAGATAAACACATGGAAGTGTTAGGGTCCCCTCTCAGAGCCAGGGGAGGCCAGGGGCGGGGAGAAGGGGCACAGAGCATTCTTGTGCTCAGACAAGTCCCCAGTCAAGACTAATGCCACTTCCTTTCCTGCCAGGTATTTTGGCAGTTTGGTAAAGGAAATGAACGAATTGTTAGTAAAAACTGTCAAACCCAGAGAACCACTGGAAACCCTTTATCATTATGGGGCCTCCTACTTCAGGGTTGCTGATAACTCGTCTTGCATCTTGAAGAGGCCTTGGCCAGACAGAAGGAAGCCCAGGAATTCCACCCTAGGTGACAGATGCTGCAGTTCTTGACAGAGGTGTTCGGGGAGGTGGCAACCAGGGACCGAAGGCCTCCAGTAGGATGTCTGGTCTTGGTTCTCTGGCAGGAAAGCTGTTGGTGGGAGTATGTCACTAAAACCAAGAGAGCTGAAAAGTTGAGAGTGGAATGAGGTAGGTGGGGTGGCGTGAACGGGCAGGACAAAATCTGGGTACCGGATGGGTCATTTATTCGACCTTCAGCAAACATGTGTTGAGGCGCCAGGGACGGTCGTGAGCAAGCACCCTTCCCACACGGGGCATGTGTTCTGGTGCATGAGCGACATGCATGGTCTGTGTGATCTCAGAGCCACAGAGAAATGGCTGAAATAATTTCAGTTGTAATCCGTGCCGTGACAAAAGCAAGTGTCTGAAGGAGAGAATTTGGGCTGGCGGTGAGAGGGAATAAAAAGCGTCGTCAAGGAGAGACTCCCTCTAAACAGGTGACGTCCCAGCTGAGACTGAAGTCTGCATTTATTTGTGGGGGTGATGGGCAGCCCCTGGGGAGCGTTAAGTGGGAGAATGTTATCATTCCAATCACATCACTTCTGCCGCCATGCGGAGAAAAGATGGAAGAGAGCCAAGTGTGGAAGCAGGGAGACCGGCTCAGAGACTCTCTCCTAGGTCAAGGATGCCACAAGAAGGCGAGAGAAGTAGAAATGAGAGGAGTGGGTGCCTATTTCTGGAGAGAGCCTCAGGGAGGCTTCCTGGTGGGCTGCGTATGAGGATATGGGGGAGGGAAAAGTCAAGATGACACATGGATTTCTGAGTGGCTGGATGTGGTGCCATTTTCCTAGACGCAGAAAGTCATCGAAGCAGCAGGGCCCCGCGGTGGTCGTGTGGGGTCTTGACGAGCCAGGGGGATGAGGGAGTAGGAGCACTGTGTGTCCCCATCAGGGGGGATGTAGGTGGAAAGCAGAGACGAGAATTCCTGTAAGGGTTGATCCAATGCAGTATGTCAGATAAAGACGTTAGCATGGTGCTAGGAGCAGAGCGGTGACTCCAGACGCGGGAGCCGTTCCTTCATTAGGAAAATGGCCCTCGTAGGCGCCAGGACAGACTAGACAGACGAGGAGAGGACAGAGCTGAGGCCTGCAGGCTACCTCGTCTGTGCTCCCAGAGTCACCGAGGGAAACGTAGGAAGCAGCGTAAGGAGGGAGTGGGTTTCCATTCCTGAAAATCTGTAGGCGTCGGGCAGCCCTGGAAGGTTCTCACGTCTTCCAGGCTCAAGGCAGGGGCTGGGGGCTTCTAGATTCTCTTGACCATGGTGCCTCGCCCCACTCCTGATGCCTTCAGGCACGTGACCCTGCCATTAGCACGCGGGCACTCAGTTCCCCCGAGCTGTGCCTGCTGTTCTCCTTCTCAGGGAGGAGGGGGGACCCTTCAGCCCGCCGGTGGCTCCTGCTGTCATCCGTCCCCTCGGTCCCTAACCTCTGCACGTCATCCAGTTTGGCCAGTCCACGCAGACACAGTGTCATGAGAACACGGCATCGGGACACGATATGCCCATGAGAACTGAGGGGGACCAAATGTTTTCCTGTGATCCCAATTCTTTCTGTGCCAAAATCGACCCTCAGTTTTAAAACATTTGCTTTTTAAAACTCGACAAGTGGAAAGGAGACTTTGGTCAGAAATCTTAACTCTCAGATTCGATTTCCACGGACTTTTTAAACAGGTGTCTGACCCGAGGAAGCGGCACGGAGGCAGACATCCTCGGAGCGATGGGCGGTGCCCGCCCTCTTCTCAGAAAACGGGCGTAATGACACTTACTTATTTCACGGGGTGTGCGTGGTGAAAATTACTGACAGTTAATGTTTTTAAAATGCAGAACTCGAGGTGTCCCGGTGGGTGCTTCTGAACTGCAGAGTATTTACCCCTTTTAACACACACACACACACACACACACAGACACACGTGTGCACGCCCATACTGTTGTCCCCTCTCACGAGATGACAGATGTTTCCACGAGCTTCACGGGCAATCCTCGTGAAAATGGCTCCCCGTAGCCGTGGTCTTGCGGGAACGAAGGCCAGCGTCGCAAGCGTCGGGTCACGCCTTCCCGATTTTAAAAGCTTCCCGCTTATCACCTTCCCTTTTACGTTTTCCGTCTGGGACGTTAACAAGATTTGCAAAGACGTCACAGTGAGGCCGTTGGGGAATGCCATGTGTGGCTTCTGTTCCCACCTTCGGGACCTTCCCAGGCCTTCCTAGACCCCGAGAGGAAGGCGAGAGAGCACAGACTGTCCCTGACGTGGCTCGTCGGTCACAGCAAAGGAAGTCCAGGCTGTCCCTGGGTCCAGGGCTCCTCTCTGCCCTGCTCACCTTTAAAGGCTGGGGAGCCAGGCTGGGCAGGAGTGCTGGCGGCAGGAGTCAAGGTCCCCTGAGTGGGGCAACATCTAGAACCTTCCCGAAGGTTCTGCACATCTTCCATGCACACCAGTTCCCCAAGGAAAGACTTTCACGTTAGAGGCACTTTGGAGGGTTCACGGGGTGAGCCTGAAAGAGGTTTCACAAAGCCAGACCTGGGAGAGCGGGGCTTTTCCTGGCGTTTTTGGAGCCACACATCTCACCTTTTCCCATCCAGGTTCCCTTAATGGTGAAGGAGGAAAAGTAAATCACCGTCTGGGGGCCAAGGGCACAACGGTGGTCGATCAGAAGCATCGAAATATCTCATTTTATCACAAAACTCCTGTGCGATCTTAAACAGGTGTGCAAACTTTGCTCTCTCTTCCAGCGTATAGGCTTGATGCACAAGTCATGGTTTATAGTGTGTCAAAGTTCTTAGCTCTGTGACTATACCGCCTCCCCGTCTCTACATGAAACTGAGGCCCTAGGAGTCTGCTGTGTTCATCCTAAGGTTCGGTGTGCCCTGATGTCCCCAGTTTGCACTTCTAGAGCCATGGCCCTAAGCCCTGTCTGGGGGTGGGGCCTGTCCCACGAAAGTGGCAGAATGCTTGCAAAGTTGCTTCCGAACTGTCCCAGGGGACTCCCAGACTCCTACCTCCCCCGTCTCGCCTGGCTTGGCGGTCTTTCTCCGTCTTCTCATTATCTGAGTTCTCCTGCTGCGTGGGAGCTTTCGTGTCGGGCATTTTCCCAGCACCCATTGTTTAATCTGTTAGAAACTGAGGTCATTAGCTTCCTGCCTCTTTTTCCTTCTCATTTCTCTGAAACGGTTCAAATCTTGCGGCAGACTTTCCTGCCAGTCT